>JAINUV010001350.1:0-93482 GCA_020205505.1 Panax japonicus | reverse complement strand
GGAGAGCAATCAAAGGATTTAGGAGCCATAGTTAGCATATTCAAGCATCAAGAGGTAATAATTCTAAGTTATATGATCTTAATTTCCTAAGTTTCCAAATTCTTAGTAATATCATGAAATACTTACTTTTGAGTCACAAATTTGATGGCTAAGTGTTGTTGTAATCCATGAATTGTTGCTAGATGTTGTTAATATAGTCAAATGTGAAACCAACGTAAGTTAAACGTACCAATTTGGTTGAGAAATGAATTCGTGGTGAATGAATTCGCTAAAATTATCAAAACATGAAAAAATTAGTATTAACATGAGTTTTGGATTAATATTTGGGTTAGTTAATTCTTTGAATTGTTATAATTATTCAATACATGAGTAGTTAGGAGTTTAACGAGTTCAACGAATCGAAAAACAACTCATTCTGACTTAAAATGAAGAAGTTATGAAGATTTCAAGTAAAAGCATTAAGGAAACTTTAATCTAGGCAAGCCTAGCGCGGGCGCGCCACCAAGGGGCGCGGGGGCACAACTGAGCACTGCCTTATGACACGGGCCCGCTGGGTTGGTGAAGGAATTTGGCGCGGCCTCGCCCAATGTCTTTTAAGTGTGACTGCTTTGACCTATTCTGGTAAAACGACCATAATATTTTCATACGAACTCCGATTGAGGTGATTCAAGATGATCTGGAACGAGGACGAATAGACCTATAACTTTTGTTCTTTAAGGGTTTCAATTTGAGATCGTTAGAAGGGGTAAAAATAGTCATATTTGTGACTATTATGTAATAGGAGGCGATCAGAAGGCGTCGAACGAGCACATACGCAAGTATAGTGCTCTGGACGATGTAATATGTTATTCTAAGTAATAAAACATGAAAATGCATGATAATAGACATGTCATATGGCTAAGATTACTTTACTCATAATGGAATGCTTTAGCATGACTTAGTATGTCTTTTAAAAAAAAACTTGAAGATTTCAAAAACAAACCTTGACGAACTTTAAGTCATTTGAGTTCTGACTTTGTAGTGAGCTTATGGTAGAGTCATGTGAGCATAAAATGTGGTCTTAAGTTACCTCGTATAAGATAACTTCTATAGCTTGGATAATATGTGTTTTCAAAGAGAAATCCATGTTTTGAAAACTAATAATCATGAGCATGGTGTCGCCTACATTTCGACCTTGTAAGTATGTGTACAAATATACACAAATGAATATGACATATGATTCGAAGTTGCCTTGCATGATTAGGTTGGCATGACACAGATTTGAAGAAAAGAAAACTTAGACGTTTTGAAACCAATATTCATGAGCATTGTGTTGTCTAAACTTCTGAACTTTTAGGATGACATACTAATAGTTTTTGGGTCTTTAAACATTGCCTATATGTGCAAACATGATAGGACGTGTATGCCTTTGAACATGAATGATACGTGCACAAAACTAAATAAAAGTAATATGAACTATGCATGTCTTAAAGTAAGTTTTCAAGTGATAAACCATGCTAGTCATATGAATACTCACAAGCATGTCTAATATGAGTTATATGACTACCTTATATGTTTAAGAATCAAGCATGTTGGAATTTGTGATTTCATAACCTTTAATGGCCTTAATTTGTTGAGATGTCCAACTTAGAACCATATTATGCAAGACAGGAACCTAGATTAAACTTGAAAGATGCAAAAGGACCCTTAACATGTTAATATATGTTATGTATGTAAGGATGGGCAAGCTAGGGCAAGCAAGTGTTTGCTCAGCCCTGGTTTGAACTGGGAGCCGCACGGCCGTGCGTCTCCTTAGTACAAATCAGGCGCAGCCACACCATCCTTCAATTATGAATAAGTTCTATTTTTAATCTGAAGTTCAAGGCATGCTTAAATGATTACTTTAATTTGTAATATATGACCAACATGCTATGTAATATGTAGGAAGCATGCTAGGTGATAGAGATGAATGATAATTAGGACATTCAATTGTTAAAGTCCAAAAGAATGTTTTCAATGATATAAAGCAATGACATGTTGTTTGAATTCGTGATCTGATTTGTGCTATGAATATATAGGATATGTGATGTGGTATGGAATTACAACGAAGTTAAATGTTTATGTGTTACGTTTGAACTTAACTATATGGGTTTTAAAGGTGTTGAACACCTAGTGAGTCAAGTGTGTGGTAGCTATACATGAATGTTGATGTCATATACGAGTGGTTAAGGTATACCTAGCTATTCTAAGAGTATGATGAGAAAATGAAATATAGGTTTTACAAACCTAGTTAGGAAATAATGTAACATTGTTCTTTTATTAAAAGTGCATAAAATATGTTACTAATAGATGTGAATCCATGATTATATAACTATGTAGGAACACACGCAGTGCAGATAAGCTTTAGGCAATTAAGTCGTAGTTAATAAACTACGAATCAGGCAAGTCTTTCAGTTCTTATTTGATATATGGAATCTATAATTGTTCGTTGATCTATATTATGATATGAAAATGTTGATGTATACATATGAAATGCATATGAGATATGTATGAAATGTGAAAGTTCATCTTTGATGATATGCTTATGTTGGTAAATCTCTATTCCTGTTATATGAGAAGTAACATGCGTAGTAAATATTAATTGATTATGAATGAATGAACTGAATATGTTTTTATATGCTATGTGTTGCATGAAAATAGTTAGAATTACTGGGCTGTCGAGCTCACCCTCGCCAATAACCACTTTTACAGGTTAAGGACTCACGGTAAAGATTATATGCTACTTGATCAATAAAGTTCAATAGTATCGAAGGAGATTGATTTATTATTTAAATAGATTCTCTTAAACCATGTTTAGGTTCTAGTAGATGTGCATGATAGTAGTTTATGATGAGTAATACATCTGGAAAGGATGAAGACTGATGGTGGTGGATCGTCGGAAGGAACCATCAAGCTGAAAGGCAAGAATAAGAGAAAGAGGGATCACGACAGTGATAATTCTAAAATTTCAAACCCGAAGAAGAAGCAAGTCTGTAGCAAGTATGGAAAGACTCACATAGGAGAATGCATGATGTGGAAGAATGTGTGCTTTAATTGTAAGCAAGAAGGACATATTTCCCAACATTGTCCTAAGACAAATATGAGGAAGTGTTTTTCATGTGGGAGAACGGGTCACGGATTCAACAAGTGTGCCAATAAGAAGATTACGGGTGAAGGGAGTTGACGGTAGACAACCTAGATATAAGCGATAATATCTTTTGTTAGTAGGTTATGATATTAACGGTTGTAATATCGAGAATGATGTGTGAACATATGTAAATATATATGTTTGTATGAATGAAATCTTTATTTTTTATATGAATATAAGATTAATTTGTGAGTTCTTAAAACTCTTACTTATGATAAGCTCATGACTCATAATTATATGAAATGTTTTGAACCCCTTAGTGAATGGACACCAAAGGTTTGACTAGGATAAGTTCATACACTCATATAATTATGGAAAGTTCCTGGACTCATAAGTGTGGTAAGTTTGACGAACTGGGAATAGTTATGTGTGAATGAAAAATTATAACTTTTTGTTTAAAGTTGGAGAATTACAAATTTTTGTGTAAAGTTGGAGAATTGCAACTTTTTGTGTAAAGTTGTGTAGGTTAATCCTAAAATTTATTTAAAATGGGATAGAAATATGTGTTAAGTACTAAATGTACTATGTGCTATTTGAATAAATATGCGATTGTATGAGAAATATGTGTTGAATTCTTATTGTGTTAAGAATTTGTTTAGAGAAAGAGAATTAATGTAAGATTTGTATTTAAATCAGATCATGCCGCTTAGACGATAGAATCAAAATCAAAGAGAAGAGCATTCAGTGAATAAAGAAGGAGGTTAAGTGGACCCGATACAGAATTTTGTGGACATGTTAGCCCAAACAAGGGGAAATAGAGCTCCAGTAGAAAAAGTAAGAGCGAGAAATTAGCCAGCCGATAGATTGGCTAACTTTAAGGATTTTAAAGCGGTAGGACCGCCAAAATTTGAAGGAACCATGGATTCAATTAAAGCCCAAACTTGGGTGAAGGAGATGGAGAAAGAATTCATCATTGCGCGAGTGGCAGAAAGTGCAAAAGATAACTTTTGCAACATATTTGATGAAGAGAGAAGCCAATTACTGGTGGGAGACTAATCAGGCGAGAGCTGGTACAGCTGTGGTAACTTGGACAAGATTCAAGGAGTTGTTCTTTGAGAACTACTTTTCCTCGAGTATGCAAGCTCGAATGGAAGTTATGTTTTTGGAACTGAAGTAGGAGAACATGTCGATATCTAAATATGCTGCTAAATTCAATGAATTAGCGAGATTTGCACCTCATCAGGTGGATACAGAATCACGAAAGGCAAGAAGGTTTGAGAATGGATTGAAGCCGAGTATATACAACAAAGTAGTCGTATTGCAGATTAATACGTTCGCGGCTTTGTTGGAGAAAGAGATAATTGTTGAAGGGTGGAGCGAAGCTGCATCCCATTATAATCAGGAGAAGAAGAAGAAGAAGAAGACTACTGAAGGAGGTAGTAGTGCTGGTAGTAATCTGAACAAAAGAAAGTGGAGCGAGAATACCAGTCGGGTAACAAGAAAGAAGGAACTAAGAAAGGGAGAGAGCCATGTGCAACTTGTGAGAAGAATCATGCAAAAGTTTGTCTGGAGAAGAAAGGAGTTTGTTACAATTGTGTTCAAGAGGGGCACATGGTGCCCAATTGTCCCAGTCCGAAGAAGATACAAGGTTGTTTTACGTGCGGATCGATTGATCATATGGTTCAAAACTGTCCAAAGAGGAATGTGAAGAAGGAAAGTGTCAACAAGGGACCTGGTAGCGGAACCTTGGCAATTAAAGGACCTGCATAGCTAACAAGACCAACGGCCCATACATTCTAAAAGTAGTATACACACAAGCCAATCATTTTTGATGATAAAGCATATACTTTGTAACAATTTAATTCATTTATTAATAAAAAAGTATTAATTTATTAAAGGCTTTTAATTACCTACATGATGATATTTTATACTATGTGATAAACCCATAGTTTTAAGCAATGCTTTTAGAATAATGATGATGATCATTCTAATGAGATCTAAATTCTTAGAAAGCTTAAAACTAAAATAGTTCCCAATCGTTGGATTACTAAATTGGGGATTAGTAAATCCGGATAGATTGGTACATACGTTACTTGCTCATTGGATGAGGATGATTGATCTCATGATCATTTGAGTAGAGAATGTAACGCCCGAGAAATCGGATTTATACGAGAATTAAATTTTTATTTGATTATGTGAATTAAACAAATTTAATTGATTATTTATGTGAGTAAGTTATGTGAAGGTTTTTCTATGACCTAGAATGTGTGGATTTGGTTAGTATTCTGGCTATGTGCTAGAATTAATTATTTTGAATTTCCAAGACGAAAATAAAAGTTTTCCGAAAAATTCCCGTAAAAACAATATTAATCCGCTTCTGCTCGGGAATTAAGTTTGAAATGTCGATAAATGCGTAATGATAGAATATGAAGATAAGATGGAATATCTAATAATATTTCATTTATGGCAAACGAAGTTTTTACCTGCGTACTTAAAACCTAAGGGTTGGGAAAAATGATTTCTGAGAAGGAAATGAGATGCGTATAATGAATTACGATAATTATGCGTATGATATACGAATATGACACTAATTAGTATATGAGTATAGTATGAGAATTTAATACGACGTATAATATGAATATTGTACTGAGTACTATACGAATAGAATACGTGAAATATACATGTATAATACAATTGGTGTTATTGGATTTAGAGTTTAAGGACTTAATATGATCCAATTGGAAATGGATTATATCAAGCCCAAGTAATTAAGTAATCAAGCCCAATGAATTATGTATTTAAGCCCAAGTCAAAGCCCAATATTATGCTTAATTAGGCCTGATCCAAGAAACTGAACCGCGGATCGAACCGATGGGTCA
Source organism: Panax japonicus (assembly GCA_020205505.1). Classification (NCBI taxonomy): domain Eukaryota; kingdom Viridiplantae; phylum Streptophyta; class Magnoliopsida; order Apiales; family Araliaceae; genus Panax; species Panax japonicus. The sequence continues at coordinate 87,497 of JAINUV010001350.1, read as the reverse complement.
CCAAATGGGTAAAACCCATGGGGCAACCCATGGGGATGACCCATGGAGCATGTGGACCGGCCACTTGGTGGTCAAGTAAAGTAATCTATTTGATGACCAAGTAAATTACTTGGTTAGAAAGAATTGAATAGTAAGGAGGTTACTTATTGACCATTATACCCTCCATTTGGTTGCCTATAAAAGAAAGTCCTATGTTGGTCATTTAATGGTTTTTCAAAGATTGTCCAACTTATATTGAGAGAGAGACATAGCTAGAAACAAGTAATCATCCTACTTTGAAGCTTTTTATTAGAAGTTTAGCAAGAACGTAAAGAACGTAAAGGTAATATTCCATTAATATTAGTTTTCCCATCTTTTTGATTTCATTGTTATAAAGAATCATAGATTGGTGGAGCATACCTCTTATGGAGGAATAAGGGTGGCTTATAAGGAGTAAAACCTTTATAAGTCATGTATAAATATAAATTGTAAGGGTTTACGTAAGTTTAAATCGTAGAAAATATTGAATGATGAACATGGTTGTTGATGGATAAATTGAAAACCATCGCTATTAGGATATATGCATCTTGCTTGGTTAGGATGTAGATATGAAATTAATGGAGTTGTTCCATTTGATTTGGTAAATAAAACACAAGTAACGAAGTTATGGCGAATTTTACGGAATTAGACGTTAAACGTCAAAAACGTAGAAATCTCGGATTAATAGTCAAAAGTTGTCGTGAGAATTGGAAATCTTGGTTTTAAATTTCAACATGTGAGATATGGTATTCAAGAGTTATGGACTCAAGAATCGTCGAATTCTGACTTAAAACGAAGAAAATAAGTATTAAATGCTTAATAACGTTAAACGAACGCTTAATAATGAACTTTGAAATGAATTTTGAGTTAACGAATTACTTTGAAATGAATTTTGAGTTAACGGATTCAGAATTGTAAAATTCTTACATGAACGTATAGAGTATGTGATTTACGAGTTGTAGGCTTTTGAACGGACCAATTCGGGCTTATAACGAAGAAGTTATGAAGCTGGAAAGTTCATCAAAATATTTTTCTGCATAATTTTTTAAGTCTGAGGTCTAGCGCAGCTACGCCAGACAAAAATAGTTGTGCCGCGCCGTAGCGCCATGCACAGTGTAATGAGCTACTGAAGAGTGGCACCGCGGCGCCATTCACATGTATATGTTCTGCTCCGCAGCGCCAGGACCGGATCTTAGGTACTGGCAAACTGGAGCCGCAGCGCCAGTGTTGCATATAGTGGCCGGACCGCGGCGCCAAGACAAGGGAAATGTTGGATGAGTTAGGTTTAAACTTCCAAAGTTTCGAGACCATTATAATTTAAGTTTATATACTTAATAAGCATACTAAAACTATTCCTATGTTATATATACTAGTGTATATGGTGACGAACTTAGGAAGTAAACACAAGTTATTAGTATGTAAGCGAAGAACACGAAGTGTTAATAAATAAACCGTGACCAGTAATCAATATTGGTACTTCACCAAGTATGATTGAGTTTGGTTAGTAACGTAAGAACGCTAACAAGCCGTGATGAAAGGTAGTAAGTTAAATTGACCTTATTAATAAAATAAAGTCAATTAAAACATAGAAGAGAAAGAAGTTGGTAGGAACAATATGATTGATTTTGTGGTAGCTAATTACAGTGTGCTATGTGAATATATCATGTAGATTCTGTAAAGACTGAGAACTATTGAATAAATTATTCGAAGACGCTTGAAGGCAAGTTTTCTTAACACTTGTCTAACCTTTGTGTTACTCAAGTTTTCTATGATTCATTGTAACGAGTTGCATGAATGATTTTAAAGTAACGGTCAATGTCAGTTTTAACTCGGCTAGACTATTTGTAAGAGATGATTGTTTGTATACATGTCTTTTATTAGAAATTGATAACGCTATCGTATTATTATACTTACGAACAGCAAATGAGGTAATCGGTTTATAAACTTGGGAAGGATTCACTATGATTGTAATAGAAGATGTTAATACATTCATTACTGTTGTGTTTCAATGGAATGATTGTATGTTATAAGTACGTTTCCAACAGGTTGGGTTGGAACCTTAGGCTAATAACCTGTAAGGAGGATAGCCAAAGGAAAGTAAATTCGAGCTCGAATGTGTTAATAAGTTATTTGAGAAAACTAGTACCGAAAGATTTTTAAAAAATATGGAACATTATCTAAATAATTAAAGTGATTTGTGATTATACCATTGTGTATTTAGTACTAATAACTGTTATGTTTATTGTAGATGTCAAACGTAGCTGAATTTATAGAGACCTTCACTTGGTGAGGTGAACGGATTTGAAGAGTCTTGAAAACGGAGTGGATGGATAGGTACCTATACCAGTGGTGGAGGTACCGATAGTGGTTCTGGAAGATTCTGATCCAGAGGAGTACATTTCTGAGGAGGATTACTCTGAGGAAACAATGGGAATAACATCATACCTGAATATGATGATAGATGTGGAGGAGGATATGGAGGTAACATCAATTAATATGGTGGTACCTACTCAGGAGTCAACACCTCCAGATGTAATAAGATCATTGTATCTGGAAGTGCTTGATAGGAATGTGCATCTGCGCACAGTGGTGCAGACACATAATGAGGAGATTACCGCCCTATATGAGGTGAAGGAGTCCACAGAGGCAGATTTTGAGTCAGAGCACGATGAGAAAATGTTGATGACAGATAAGGCTAGGGATTATAAGGAAGAGGTCGTAGATCTTTGAAAGAAACTGGTTGAAAAAGACCAGAAGATTGAAAGGATGTCTTACATCCACGACTGTGCTCATGAGGATTTCAAGTTGAAAATTTCTTGTTATTCTATTGAGTCAGGGTAGACTCGACATACGATTAGTCGAGATATTGTTTCGATTTTAGCAAATCAGAAACATGAGAATGTCGTAAGGAAGTGTTAGTAGATCAGTAGATCTTTTTGGTACAAGTGTAGTGACGTAAAGCCCTCTTTTGTATAATTAAAGGGTAGTCTTTTTGTAAATCCAAATTCTTGTAGATGTCAATCGTGGGATAGTAATGTAATAGCTTTTGGCTATAGAAGCAAAGTGTAAATAGTCTTGACTATGAAAGCATATTAATATAACAAAGTTTTTAATTAATGTGCTTGTTGTGGTATGAGTTATTATTTGGAAATGATAACTAAGTAATTAAATAAATAATAATGAAACTTTATTTATTTAATCAGCATAAAGCCGCCAAGAAGGAGACAATGTAACCAAGAGGCTGAGTCACATAACGATAATCAAGGGGGTCCTAATAACCCTATGCAAGAGTTTGTTAATTTATTAACGGAAGCATTTAATCAAGTTGGGGGTGGAATTCTTGTAGCTCCTAGGGTAGCTAGAAAAACTACCTTTAAAGAATTCAAAAGTGTGGGTCCTCCGGAGTTCAGAGGAACGATGAATCCATTAGAGGCCCAGATGTGGGTGACAGAGATAGAGAAGACGTTTGTTATTACAAACATAGGTGAGGCACAAAAGACGCAAAAGACTTCTTTTGCGACTTATATGATGAAGGGAGAGGCCAAATACTGGTTGGAGGCTCACCAGGGTGGGGTTAGAATGGAGGTAGTTAAATGGGAATAGTTCAAGAAGGTATTCTTCAAGAACTACTTCCCTACTAGCATACAAGGGCGAATGGAGATCAAGTTCTTGGAACTTAAATAAGGGGATATGATAGTTCCCCAGTACGCAGCCAAATTCAATGAATTGGCGAGATTTGCTTCACATCAAGTGGACACAGAAGAGAGGAAGGCTCGTTGGTTTGAGTAGGGCCTGAAACCCTAGCTCTATAGTAGAATTTCAGTGTTTCAGAGTGATTCCTACGGGACCATTCTGGAAAAGGCAATTATAGACGAAGGTGGTAGTGATGTGTTGACTCAGTACCACAAGGAAAGGAAAAATAAGAATAAAGGAGAGGGAGGAAATAAGACAGAGGTTGCCAGCAGTAGTGGCAGTATGCCAAAGAGGAAAATTTTTAACCCTGGGAATATTGGGGTGAAACAAGGAGATCCTAAGCGTAGAATGAAGGCATATAAGACATGCGAAAAGACTCATCTGGGAGTTTGTTTAAAGGGATAATCAATTTGTTATAACTGTGGGCAGGAGGGACATTTATTGCCCAACTGTCCTAACCCTAAGAAAAATCATGGTTGTTTCATTTGTGGATCATTGGACCACATGGCAAGAAATTACCCGAAGAAGGGGTTAGAGGGAATTAAGGGTTCTGGTAGTGGTGAGTTAGCCATTACTAGACCAACACCATCAGTGGGTAGACCCTCAGCCCATACTTTAAATATAAATATCCAAGATGCGGTTGCATTATCAAATGTAGTAGCAGGCATCATTCCATTCAATGAAATTAATGCTTATGTGTTATTTGACTCGGGTGCATCTTGTTCTTTTATAACATGTGGATTTGCTAAGAAATTAGGTTTAATCCCTGAAAAGTTAGCAATACCTTTAGACGTTAAGGTAGCAAACAAAGAGATAATCCCCATTGAACATATTCATAAGGATTGTTGCGTAAATATTAGAGGTGATAAGTTATCGGTAGATTTGGTACCGATAAGGTTAAAAGAATTTGATGTAATTCTTGGTATGGATTAGTTGGTTAACCATAAGGCTATAATAGATTGCCATAGGAAAAGTGTGAACCTTCAGCTTTCTAAGAAAACCAAGGTATTGCGCTTCGGTAGTAAATCACCGAGACGCTCTTGTTGTCTAACGATGACACAAGCTAGGAAGACGTTGAGATAGGGGTGTGTAGGTTATCTGTGCCATGTTGTGGATACCCAAAGAGTAGGAGTATCCTTGGACCAATACATATAGTTCAAGAGTTCATGGATGTATTTTCGGAGGAGTTATCAGGTATTCCACCGGATAGGGAAGTCGAATTTGTGATTGATATGTTACCGGGTATGACACCAGTTTCAAGGGCACCATATCGGATGGCGCCAGTTGAGATGGCGGATTTAATGGTTCAATTACAAGAACTATTAGACAGAAATTACATTCAATTGAGTGTGTCTCCTTGGGGAGCACCGGTCTTGTTTATAAAGAAAAAGCATGGGTCGTTACGACATTGTATCGACTATCGAGAGTTGAACAAGTTAACGATTAAGAATAAATACCCGTTGCCCAGGATCGATGATCTTTTTGATCAATTGAAAGGGAAAAAGTATTTTTCTAAAATAGATTTGTGTACGGGGTATCATCAGTTAAAAGTGAGGAAGGAAGATGTACCTAAGACGGCGTTCAAAACTCGTTAAGGTCATTACGAGTTTCAGGTGATGTCGTTTGGGTTGACTAATGCACCAGCCGCATTTATGGATATGATGAACAGAATGTTCAAATAGTATTTGGACAAGTTCGTTGTAGTGTTCATTAATGATATTCTAGTCTATTCTAAGACGTCAGAAGATCATGCCGAACATTTGAGGATAGTGTTGGAGACACTACGGAAGGAAAAGTTGTATGCAAAATTCACAAAGTGTGAATTTTGGCTTGAATGATTGCAGTTTCTAGGACATGTTATTGATAAAGTCAGCATTTCCGTGGATCCAGCAAAGGTAGAAGTAGTTAATGAAGTTAGAGCAACCAAAAATGCCAACAGAGGTTCGGAGTTTTTTGGGGTTAGCAGGATACTATAGAAGGTTTATTCAGGACTTTTTTAAAATAGCTACTCCGCTGACAAATTTGATGAGGAAGTCGGTGAAGTATGTGTGGACTGAAAAATGTGAAAATAGTTTTCAGGAACTAAAGAAGAGGTTAAGTGAGGCACCTATATTTTCCTTGTCGGATGATACGTGGAATTTTGTAGTGTATAGCGATGCTTCGCATAAGGGACTGGTTGAGTTGCGTGCTCATGCAACATGGCAAGGTCGTTGCGTATGTGTCACGTCAGTTAAAGGATTATGAGAAGACCTATCCTACTCATGATCTGGAATTGGCAGCTGTAGTTTTTGCCTTATAAATATGGAGGCATTATCTATATGGTGAGAAGTGTGAGATATACACGGACCATAAAAGTCTGAAATATATCTTCACATAGAAGGAGTTGAATATGAGGCAGAGAAGGTGGTTGGGACTAATAAAAGATTACAATTGTGATATCTTATATCATCCGAGGAAAGCAAATGTAGTAGCTGATGCGCTAAGTAGGAAGTGTAGAGAAAAACTGTCAATATTAACAACTCAGAATGAGTTAGTAACAGAGATGGCAAGAATGGAATTAGAAGTTAAATCACCGGATGAATCAAAGGAAATGTTATTTTCAATGGAGACTCAACCGACCATAGTGGAACATGTCAAGGAAGTGCAATTGAGCAACGAGGAATGCGAGCATATGAAGAAGAGGATGTAAGATGAAGAAAAGACTAAGTATAATATTGATAAGGAGGGATTACTTCGTTTTGAAGGAAGAATTTGGGTTCCAAATTAGAAGATGAGATAATGAGTGAGGCCCATTGTTCGGGGTATTCGATACATCCCAGTAGTACGAAGATGTATTAGGACCTTCGTCAGAACTTTTGGTGGCCGAACATGAAAAGAGGGATAGCAGAATATGTTAGTAGGTGCTTAACTTGTCAGAAAGTTAAGGTTGATCACACTAACGACCTAGTGGGTTATTGCAATCATTAGAAATTTCGGAGTGGAAATGGGAGCACATCACAATGGACTTTGTGGTGGGACTTCCAACAACAAGGAAGGGATATGATGTTATTTGGTTGATAGTGGATCGATTGACAAAATCGGCTCTTTTTCTACCAATAGGAGTTAGGTATAACCTAGAACAATTAGCTAAGCTCTATGTTACAGAAATTATTTCAAGACATTGAGTACCTGTTTCTATTGTGTCAGATCGTGATCCACGATTCACATCAAACTTTTGGAGGAGTTTGCAAGAGCAAATGGGAACGCAGTTGAGATTGAGTACGGCGTATCATCCTCAGACGGATGGACAAAGTGAACGGATAATTAAAACGCTTGAAGATATGTTAAGATCTTGCGTTATGAATTTCAAAGGGAGTTGGGACGACCGTCTATCGTTTGTTTAATTTGCATACAACAATAGTTTTCACGCTAGTATAGGCATGCCGTCTTACGAAGTGTTGTATGGAAGGAAGTGTAGAACTCCATTATATTGGGATGAAGTGGGTGAACTTCGGATGTTGGGACCTGAGTTGGTACAACAAACGGCAGACATGGTAAAGCTAATACGTACCTGATTGGTAGCGGCTCAAGATAGGCAGAAGAAGTATGTCGATCCTCACAGAGAAAAGAGAGAATTTGAAGTAGGGTCTTATGTCTTTCTGAAAGTATTGCCTTAGGAAAGGGAAGATACGTTTTGGGAAGAAAGGAAAGTTAAGTCCAAGGTTTATAGGACCTTTTGAAATTTTAAGAAGGGTAGGAGAGGTAGCTTATGAAGTAGCTTTACCTCCAGAGATAGAACGTATACACAATGTGTTTCACGTGTCTGTGTTGCGTCCCTATAAGCTGGACTATAAACACGTAATAGAGTATGAATCTATTCAGATAGAGAAATATTTATCGTATGAAGAAATTGCAATTCAAATTGTTGATAGGAAGGAACAAGTTTTGAGAAATAAGATAATACCTTCGATGAAGGTGATCTGGAGAAACCACAATGCTGAAGAAGCAACGTGGGAACTCAAAAGTAAAATGAAGGAAAATTTTCCTCATTTATTTATGTAATTATAAGCGAGATTCTGGGGACAGAATCCTTATAAGGGGGAGAATGTAACGCCGTAGAAAATCAGATTTATATGAGAATTAAATTTTTATTTGATTATGTGAATTAAATGAATTTAATTGATTATTTATTTGAGTAAGCTATGTGAAGGTCGTTCTATGACCTAGAATGTGCGAATGTGGTTAGTATTTTGGCTATGTGCTAGAATTAATTATTTTGAATTTCCAAGACGAAAATAAAAGTTTTTTGAAAAATTCCCGTAAAACACTATTCATTTGTTTCTGCTCGGGAATTAAATTCAAAATTTCGAGAAACGCGAAATGATAGAATATGAAGATAAGATGGAATATCTAATAATATTTCATTTATGGCAAACAAAGTTTTCGCCTGCGGACTTAAAACCTAAGGGTTGGGAAAAATGATTTCCGAGAAGGAAATGAGATACGTATAATGAATTACGATAATTATGTGTATGATATACGAAAATGATACTAATTAGTATATGAGTATAGTATGAGAATTTAATACGATGTATAATACGAATATTGTACGAGTACTATACAAAGAGAATACGTGAAATATACGTGTAGAATACAATTGGTGTTATTAGATTTAGAGTTTAAGGACTTAATATGATCCAATTGGAAATGGATTATATCAAGCCTACGTAATTGAGTAATCAAGCTCAATGAATTATGTATTTAAGCCGAAGTCAAGGCCCAATGTTATGTTTAATTAGGTCCGATCCAAGAAATCGAACCGCGGATCGAACCGATGGGTCACCAAATGGGTAAAACCCATGGGGCAACCCATGGATCATGTGGACCGGTCACTTGGTGGTCAAGTAAAGTAATCTACTTGATGACCAAGTAAATTACTTGGTTAGAAAGAATTGAATAGTAAGGAGGTTACTTATTGACCATTATACCCTCCATTTGGTTGCCTATAAAAGAAAGTCTTATGTTGGTCATTAGATGGTTTTTCAAAGATTGTCCAACTTATATTGAGAGAGAGACATAGCTAGAAACAAGCAATCATCCTACGTTGAAGCTTTTTATTAGAAGTTTAGCAAGAACGTAAAGAACGGAAAGGTAATATTCCATTAATATTAGTTTTCCCATCTTTTTGATTTCATTGTTATAAAGAATCATAGATTGGTGGAGCATGCCTCTTATGGAGGAATAAGGATGGCTTATAAGGAGTAAAACCTTTATAAGTCATGTATAAATATAAATTGTAATGGGGTACGTAAGTTTAAATCGTAGAAAATATTGAATGATGAACATGGTTGTTGGTGGACAAATTGAAAACCATCATTATTAGGATATGTGTATCTTGCTTGGTTAGGATGTAGATATGAAATCAATGGAGTTGTTCCATTTGATTTCGTAAATAAAACATAAGTAACGAAGTTATGGAAAATTTTACGAAATTAGACGTTAAACGTCAAAAACATAGAAATCCCGGATTAATAGTCAAAAGTTGTCGTGAGACTTGGAAATGTTAGTTTTCAATATAAACATGTGAGATATGGTATTCAAGAGTTGTGGACTCAAGAATCGTCGAATTCTTACTTAAAACGAAGAAAACGAGTATTGAACACTCAAGAACGTTAAACAAATGCTTAATAATGAACTTAGAAGTGAATTTTGAGTTAACGGTTTCAAAAATTAAAAAATTCTTACATGAATGCGTAGAGTATGTGATTTATGAGTTTTAGGCTTTTGAACGGACCAATTCGGGCTTATAACGAAGAAGTTATGAAGCTGGAAAGTTCATCAAAATATTTGTCTGCATAATTTTTCTGAGTCTGAGGTCTGGTACCGCAACGCCAGACAAAGCTAGTTGTGTCGCATCGCAGCTCCATGCACAGTGTAATGAGCTACTAAAGAGTGGCTTCTTAGCTCCATTGGTAGGTATAAGTTCCGCACCGCAGCGCCGGGACCGGAGCTTGGGTTCTGCAAATTGGCGTCGCAGCGCTAGTGTTGCATATACGGGGGGAAATGTTGGATGAGTTAGGTTTAAACTACAAAGTTTCAAGACAATTATAAGTTAAGTTTATATACTTAATAAGCATACTAAAACTATTCCTATGTTATATATACTAGTGTATATGGTGACGAAATTAGGAAGTAAACAAAAGTTATTAGTATGTAAGCGAAGAACACGAAGTGTTAATAAATAAACCGTGAATAGTAATCAATATTGGTACTTCACCAAGGATGATCGAGTTCGGTTAGTAACGTAAGAACGCTAATAAGTCGTGATGAAGGGTAGTAAGTTAAATTGACCTTATTAACGAAATAAAGTCAATTAAAACATAGAAGAGAAAGAAGTTGGTAGGAACAATATGATTGATTTTGTGGTAGCTAATTAAAGTGTGCTATGTGAATATATCATGTAGATTCTGTAAAGACTGAGAACTATTGAATAAATTATTCGAAGACGCTTGAAGGCAAGTTTTCTTAACACTTGTCTAACCTTCGTGTTACTCAAGTTTTCTATAATTCATTGTAACGAGTTGCATGAATGATTTTAAAGTAATGGTCAATGTCAGTTTTAACTCGGCTAGACTATTTGTAAGAGATATATTGATTTGTATACATGTCTTTCTATATAGAAATGATAACGTTATCCTATGCCAATTATTTGGTACGGATTCAAAGGTAAGTTTGTTTATGAACAAATAAAAGTATTTTTCATCATTTATTCAATGTGCACCCGAGTTTGCCAAATCTAAAATGTAAACATGTTTAACGGATGAATGTTGATCAACATAAAGTACTATAGGCTGACCACCTAGAAGGGCTCGTAAGAAATGTCAGATGTATAGCCTTAGTGTTGTGATATCCTTTTCAAGTATGAAAACAGAAAGAAACTGTTCATGGTCTTTCGACCGGTTCAGAATTCCTAAGCTATTATATACTTTGAGAATTGATGTTATGAATTGTTAAGTATTAATGTTTTGTAATACTTCATGACTATTTTTTTGTTATGGAAGATTGTCATATAATTCACGAATGTGGTATTCATATTATTCTTTGTTAGACTTGATGAGCTTGTTATGCTCACTTCTTGCGTGAATTATATGATTGCAGTTAAAGCCGAACGTACTGAGAATTATAAGAGAGATAAAGGCAAGGCTAAGATGGATAGTACTTAAACATCTTGTAATAAATTAGTATGGTTGTATGTATTTTACTTACGAACAACAAATGATGTAAATGGTTTATGATCTTGAGAAAGGATTTCACTATGGTTGTAATAAGAAGATAGTTCATACATTCATTATGTTTTGATTTCAATGGAATGATTGTATAGTTATGAGTACCGTGTAGCACTATATGTTGGGTTGGAAGATACCCAAATTTGGGGGCGTCACAGAGACACTAAAGCAAGTATGTAGGTGCTTATTAGAGAATAAATTCACTGAACGTGGCTCGCTAAGGAATACCTAATAGAGTTTTACTTGACTGCCAATAGGAATTCATGTAGTGATAGTAGTACAAGTGATCCTTGGACTTGAGATCATCATAGTATCTTGTGTATGATGAGTTATACTTTGACTTATTCTGTGACGCCCCCAAAATAGGTATACATCACCCATCTTGAGTCGCCAAATACATGGTACAAAATTCAAATACAACTAAATTATACAACAGTCGTGTATAGTACGACAAAATACATGCTGTGAGTTTTAATACAAATATTATCTTCTACACAATATTCATTCTCATAAAAAGTTCTCATTACATTTATTATCACACTATTTAATAGAATAGTGAGGACTACTAGCTAATACTATCATCCGGACCATCACTCCGTTCCCCGATTCGTCCCAGCTACGTTCTCATTTCCCGAAGAGAACAGTGAAAGAAAGGGTGAGCTCAACTAGGTCAGTAAGAAATATTATGACTAAGATAATGCAGAATAAATTATCATTAGTCTTCAACAATGTTAAACTGATAATATACAATAGACATCAATTTTAACTACAGCGGAACAAGCAATCCATTAAAAGAGTCAAGTAGAGAATAAAGTCTACTATCTTTTATGATTTAAAAGGTTTTTCATCACTTTTATCGCTGGGATTCAACTTAATAAATAATCCACATCATCCCTACACTACGGCCAAGGATATTCATTAGGGTCACGACCACAAATTCCATGCACTACGGGCCAAGGATATTTGTGTATTCATCAATGGTCATGATCATGCCAACAACTGTCCATCAATGCACTACGGCCAATGAGGACTTTTACCACATCACTTGTTACATTACGGTCATGATTACACCGAATAATCCCTGGTCATAATCATACCAAGTCCATCCATGCTCTACATGCCATAGATGACTTTAAAAAAAATATAAACATGAGGATGATGACAATGATATAAGAATTCAATAAAACAAGTTCACTAACTAATTTATCCAAGAACCAATAACGTCCAAATTGTCAACATGATACTGCTTTGTAGAGTAAAATTCAAGAATGCTCAGAAGAATATTTCCATGAAAAATACTGGATGAAGCGCAAATATCAAGGATATTCCACTAATTTCATGGAGTATAGAAGTCAAAATTTTAACCAACTGAGTATAATAATGAATGGAATAACAAAAGAAATCACCATGCATGCGGTACTTCGCATAGACGGGTTATTCCAACAGAATAATAATAATGGAACCAGGTCAGTTGAAATTCACACTGACAGGATGTTTCAACAGAATAATAAGTACGGAATAATAAATAATGGAACCAGGTCTGGTGTAAAACACACAGATATGATATTCCGACAGAATAATAAAGACGGAATAATAAATAATGGAACCAGGTCCGATGTAAAACACACAGATAGGATATTCTGATAGAATAATAAAGACAGAATAATAAATAATGGAACCAGGTCCGGTGTAAAACAACAGACAGGATATTCCAACAGAATAATAAAGACAGAATAATAGAAGAATGTCACCAAGTATAGGGTAGACCGCGTAAACAGGTTATTCCAACAGAATAATAAAGATGGAATAACAGAAGTTCTCTTCTTGAATACAAAATAAATAACACCCCTTACCGTAAAAGAACTGGATATAAGAGTAGGAAAGTAGCAGAATACTTTTCTATAGTTTCTCTATAATTTCTCTCTTTGGAGTTTCAGTGAATTTGTAAGAAATAATGAAGGAATGAGCTTCTATTTATAGGAGAATGGAAGTGTACTATGCAAGGAAAAATAATTCTGCAGATTTATTTCTTCAACCAAATACAATAAAGTCAATCAACTAACCAATAAAATCACAACAAAAATTAAAATATAATACATATATATAAACACATGTTTTCAAGTTATATATATCAATATTATATATACACCACTTAATTTTTCTCCCCCATAACCAACATCAATCCCCCACCCACCACATAATCAAATTCACTACACTCTTACACATCACTATCACACTACTACTTTTCCACCATTTTTCACTCACACACACATCACACACCTATCACTTTCACATATCATTTTCTTCCACTATATACTCAAAACACAAATATACTTCCATACGTATACTCTTCTATTACCAAAATTATTTCCCAACACATATGGCCCCACATGTGGGCCCCACTTTTAAATAATTTTCTATCGATTATTTTGAAAATGGGTAAATGGAGATTCATAAAATAAGCAAAACTTACACAAATACCTCATAAAAATCACATTAATAATTTTAACAATATTGATCACCTTTATTATAATTCACAATATTAATCGACCAGGTCGTTCCCAGGAAAGAGGGGGCTTTCCAATAAGGATTTCTCCCTATTGGCGCAATTAGGTGACCAAACCTCTCCTTGGCAGAACTTCTAGACATCATTAATATTGCAATTTATACTATTAATAACTTTGTCATTTCAATTATTGATTTAATAATATATAAAATATCGATAATAATTGAATCAAATAACATGAGATACTATGCAACAATTACTATAGCAATAATTGAACAAAACTCAGTGACTTCTCACGTAAGCATTAATAATCAATACTGTGTGCTACTATGTAACCACGCGTATTACTGTACTTTTACTAGCGAGTAGTTCAACAGTATTAACGGTAAAACTTCCGCCGTTATTTTCAATAAAATATTTTTGTCGTTTTCTCAATCCGACAATAATTCTGTTGTGGGGTCCACTAATGATTGTGCCATCGTACGAATATTCCCCGACACAAAGAATATTCCCTGACCAATCGAATATAATACAACAACTTGCATACTTTGTAAAATTTATAAATACTACCCACAACTATAACATTATATCAAATCCACACCATAATATTATAAAAAATATTTTGAGAAATTTAAATCTTTATTTATAAAATCTGGGGTCTCGCATATTCCTTAAGACCCTTAGGGTATATCAAAGGGTATGCTTGGGTATAATAAGTCGTACATGGAGATAATGTATGAACAATAAAGAATCTACCGCTTCTAGTAAAAGAAGAGAAATGTCCTATGTGATTCGATAAATGACAACTCAGTAGTCCTTGGCCAAGGCAGAATAAAATTAGAAAGGAGTTTCTAATTTGCATTATTTGGAGTTGTACATTTAAGAGTCGAAATACATATAATTAAATAAAATAAGACCTAACAGTAATTCCATGTCTTATATTTAATTGGGACATTGTATGGTTGAAGGATTGAATTGTACAGTAACTATTTACTCAAAGGTTCTTTTATGATTAATGTTGAAATCTATATTATCTGAAAAGTCGTTGATCGCTAGGGAGGCTTATCCCTATTGTAGAATAAATATTATTTATTTAAATAAATTAATAGTTTAATTTATTTATTTAAATAAGATTATAATTGTTCTAATTGATTTATTCACAACCGGTTTAATATGGAGAACCTAAAGGGTCACACCATAAAAGGAAGAATAATTATTTAAGAAGCTAATGGCATAATCGTAATAATTATGTTATGTGTATTTAATTTAATCTATGGTGATAGAATAAATTAAATAGCTTAATATTTATTATTTAATATTTTAAAAATATTAAATATATAAATTAATAAGAGGAGTCTTATTAATATTATTACAATTATTATTATTTTAATTACTAATGATTTGGAAATTAATTTAATATTAGTACTCTCATTTATTCCTAATAAGATTAGGAGGCTAATTAATTAAAGAATTTTAATTAATTAAAATAAAACTCAATTTCTTAATTGTTAAGGAGGGTTGCCCACATCTATAAATAAGATGAGTCTTATTATGGGTTAGGGAGTTGTTGACTTTTTCATAACAGACGTGATTCCAATAGTTGGAGAGTGCACTCTTTTTCTATAGAGATAGAAAACTAGGGTTTAGCCAACCATCATTCTTCTTGAATATTTCTTCTTCCTTGGTGGATCACCTCTAGAGGCCAAACACTTGGACGGCTAACGTTGATCAAAGGAATGAAACAAACACGTGACAACCCGAGAAATTAGACAATTTATTAAAATATTAAATGGTGGATTTAAGGTCAAATAATAGACCTAGGCAGAAAATAAGTGTATGTGTTTGATATTTTTGGGAAGGAATTTTGAGGATTTCAAAATTATGTGAAGGATTTTGGTGAATTATTCATGATTAAGTGTATATGTGTATATGTTCTGTGAATATGGTATTATATGTGTACAGTATGTGGTTAAGGGATCAAAGGTTGACCATATAAACTATATTTGTGACAAACCCTAAGTATATATTTAGAACATCAACGTTCGGTTAGAATATTCTTACGATTGATAAAAAATCCTAAAACTGGTTCTAAAACCCTAATTTCAGTTCTGGGAATTTCGAAACCCTAATTCGAAAATTAAAAACCCTAATTTGGGAATTCAAAAGCTAGTACAAGGATTAAACGTTATTAATTATAACATAATTAGGGAAACCCCTAATGATTTACTTGAATTCCTAATTATTAGAAACCCTAACTGTTTCGTTTGAAACCTTAAGGTACATTTATGGACTTAACTGCTAAAATTAGCAATTTTAATTAGGAAATATTAATCCTAATTAGCAAGATTGAACTTATAATTAGGAAATCTTAATAAAAATATAGAATCCTAATTATAATTTTAAAATATTAATTTTCTATTTTGAAAATCCTAATCTGAAAATCTTAGAATATTAATTTATGGAAACCTTAGGTTTTAACCCTAAGGGTTAAATCCTAAGGATCAAACCCTAAGGGTTGAGCAAGTTACCATCATGCTCTTAAAATGGAAAGCTAAATGACATTAATGCCCCTTTTGTATTTCATTAAGTTGGCATGTGAATCTTGTCATATCATAGAGTTGGTGACCAACTAAATATTGCATCATTGGTGACAATAGATTTAAAAGATCAAAGATTAAAAGTAAGAAATATCTTACTTTAGTTTATCATTTCTCCAAGCCCATTCTCTCTCTTCAATTTCGAGACTTAGAGTGAGTGAGAGTGAGAATCAAAGCTTAGGATCAGTTCATAGCAAGCCAATAACAAGATCAAGGATCAAAAAATCAAGATCAAACTAGAAAAGGTATAAAAACCCTAAATTTTAGAAATCTTATGATCTGATGTTATATGTTGTAATTGGTTGTTTAAAGTTGTGTAACAAGTTGTTGTTTAGTGATCTGGGTTGTTAAATCCCAGATCCATAATATCAAAGTGCTCAAAATGGAAGATTTCTTGAATCTGGAAAAGTAGAAAAATAAGGCATGACATCCTAATGTCACGGCCTCTAGATCTTTATCTGTAAATTGTTTAATATGTTTGAAGTTATCGATCTGTAGTATGCCATGTTGTCTATGATCTAGAATTGAAAATAGGGTCATAGCATGTCTAGATCGTATGTTTTATGCAGTCAAACTGCATTGACCGGCCACGACTGACTGTTTCTGGGTAACCCAGATTACCCGGAATGGTCTGACGGTGATTTTTGAGACTCTAGATCTTGTTGTGGTTTAATTGTTGGGCCAAGTTGTTGTATTAATGTTGTAGTATGTCATATGGACTACATATATAAGATTTTATATCACTCAAATGCTTAACAAAATCAAAGTTATACCAGGTCAAACCTAGGTTGACCGTCTGTTTATGAACATTTTTGGGTTTTCCAGAAATGTTCAAGAACAGTTTTTCTAGCCTACGTTGATCGGCCCAGATCTCGCGTTGGTAATGTTGTTGAGTTGATCTAGTGAATTATTTGTGTTCCTTGACATTAAGACTACAGTTCTAAACCTTTATATCACATAAACCAGACCCAGGATGTGCGTTATAAGGATTGAAAGGTAGATACATCGACTGTTCTTCAATTCTGAAAAACCCAAAAATTGAAGAACAGGTCTGACAGCGAATTAATGAGCTTAGATCTCTCTGATATGTTGTAGGTTGGCCAGGATATTGGTTTATAGTTGTAGTATTACACTTATACTATAATTATAACACTTAACCCAGCCCAGAAACCTTATAGTCATGAATCAAAGGCTGGTCAAACCACCCACCCTGCGAACAGGCTATGAAGTTCTGGGTTTGGCCCAAGAACACAATTAGCGACAGATTTGTTACCTAAAGCCCCTATAGCGGCACTTAATTTCTGAAATTAATTATTCTAATTAATAAATAGATAAAAATGGTTTTTAATTATTAAAAAAACAAAATAAATTCCTAAAAATTATTTCAAAGTCCGAAAATTATTTTTTAATTATTTTGGATATACTTCATAAATATTTAATATTTTTAGAATATAAAAAGTATTTAATTTATTTAATTATATTATTAAATAAATTATTTAAAAATAATTTTAATACTTGGAAAATCATGAAAAATTATATTATGGTATTAGAAATATTTTAAGTTATTTTTAATAACTTTTGATATTTTATAATGAGTTTCATTAATAAATTAATATTAATGGTGATTAATTTATTTAATAAATATACTAGATAAATTATGGAAAATTAGAAATAATGTTTTTAAAATCATATAAAATGATTTATGTATTATAAAAATATTTGAAGTTATAAAATATAACTTATGATATTTTGTCATGAAAATATTAATATTTTAATATTAATAGCAATTATCAGATAATGGAATTAACTGTTTAAAAAACATATAAATATGATTTTAAAGTATTAAAAATACTTTGTGATATTATAAATATATTATAATATTATGATATGATTCTCATTAATATTTAATATTAAATAAATATTAATGATTATAGAATAATGTGGTTTTTATATATTATAAATACGATATAAATGATTAAAAAATCATGATAAATGGTAATAATTATCTTAAAATTATTACAAGCCTATGAAAATTATTTTGACTGATAATAAAATTATCTAAGATATCTATAAACCAGTTTAGACCGAGTCTTGTTGATTTTAGACTCGAGATTTGTTCGACTAGATCACCGGGATGTTAGAATTTTGTTGGACTCAAGTTAGACTGAAATAGTTTGACCTGATTATATATCTTATGTGTGTTGTAGATTGATAGGGTTATGTGTTATGTATTTAGGTTATTCTATGTATATATATATAATAGTATTATATTGTGATGATATTATTCTAATTTGTATATCGATATTATTTATATATTAGGTCTTCAGACAAAGCTTAATAAATTGCGTAACAGTAATCGACCGAACATGCAAGTTTTCTTTAACTCGATCTAGAGTTGTTACATTCAAATATACTTATGGTTAATCATTGTTGATTGTCATGTCTAAGAATTGTTAAATTTTATTCTGTACATATTGCATGTATTAATCAGGTATGAAAGGCTGATCACCTTCATTACCATTCGGTCTAGATATAATCGATATATTCATGTTAAATGTTCTTCAGCTATGCAAGTTTGTTCATGCTAGTTCTCAACTATATTGAAGAATTATAGCCAACTTATTATTCAAATTCTTTCAATAATTATATATACTCAAATAAATTATACTTGCTAGGCAAACTTATGCTCACCCTTGCTATATCATGATAAACATTGCAGATTAAGACGAATGCGTCAGATACAAGGAAAGGTTAAAGACAGATCCAGCTTTAAGTTTATGTGTGTAGCTTAATTTGTAATAGTATAGTATGATAATATCTTTGTATGTCAGATAGGATAATGAATTGTGTATAAGTTATGGTTACTCGACCTTGGGGAATAATGTGTAAAGTTTATTATATAAATAATTTATGTTTATATCTTCCGCAATAGTTATAGAATGATTGTACCAGATCTATGGTGATTTAGGACCCAGATTTGGGGCTTTCACAAAACCCGGTGGATTCAAGTTGAACGCGATAAAGATTGGAGGTGAACTTGTACCTGAGGAAGCTCAAATCTTCAAGGGTATGATTCTTGTTTTTCATATTATCGTTTAATTAATAATTATACATAAAGGGTGATCCGGGTATATGATTTGTAAAATTTTAAAACTCTGATTTTCCATGCTTCCGCATATTTTGTGCAATTTGACTGCGTTTATGAATATTATAAACTTAAAGTGGCATCAGAGCCAAATCTTTATACGAATTATTAATTATTTTAATTTGATATATGTTGATATGTGTTTAGAACAATTTAATTGGACATAATTTTGTTGTATAAAATTTAAAAAAAAGAAAAAAAAGGGAATCGCAAAACCTGTTTTTGATTTTCCGGTGATTCGCGTGATTTAGATTATTATTATTATTATTATTATTATTATTATTATTATTATTATTATTAATATATATATATATATTATAACATTAGTATATATATGATCACCTGTTAGTTTTGGAAAATGAAATCACGTGGAAATATAGGAAACATGAATCAAGATATATCTTGATTACTTTTAATATGTTTATGATAAACATGTTATATATTATATATGATATAATACATATTCAAAAGTTATCAGGTTATCTTTGGTTAACTATCATATCTATATATATTAGTATACAGGAATTCAAGTATCCTTTTTTCACGTGGTAATCCACGTGAATATACAATATATATAATATTTTTTAATAATTTTATAATTAAAGTTAAAAGTTTATTTTAATTTTAAAAATAAAAAGGTTTGTTTTTATCTTAAAATAAAAAGTTTATTTTAATTTTAAAATTTGATTTCATACTAACTAATTAGAGTTGGAATTAGATTTCATGATAACTAATTGAAGTTGAAAACGGATTCCATGTTTTCTTAAATAAAAGAGTTTATTTAGTTATGAAATAAGATTTCATATTATTCAAAATAAAAGAGTTTATTTGTGAATAAGAAAGAGAAATTGTATTTCCTTAAATAAAGGAGTTTATTGACTTGGAATTAAATTCTATAATTAATTAAAATAAATGAGTTTATTTTGATTAAAGATTTTGATTAAAATAAAATAGTTTATTTTATTCAAAATTGGATAAATTAAAATAAAAGAGGTTTATTTTGATTTAAATTTGGATTAAAATAAAGGAGTTTATTTTGATTCAAAATTAGATTTTATACTAACTAAATTTGCCCATTAAATGATATCAATATATACATTGAATGTTTATTATTCATGAGATGGATATTATTTATTGATGCATATGGTGATGTGTATGATAATAAATGGGATTGATTATGGACTATTGACCAATGTGATTGGATTTTATTTTAGTTGGATGCATGAATGAATGAGTTTTATTAAATGGGGTCTGCGTACCTCATCTTTTCTAATTTTTCTTAATGTAAATTATAACTCCCTCCTATGTGCTTCCCCTTGACTGTTGATCAAGGTTTCTATTTATTTTAAATAGTTTTGTAATATGAATAGTTAGAATTAATTTTGAAGAATTGGAGATCAAGGAGCAAGGAGCACTTGAAGACCCGTTTATAATGGAGCCCGAGTTAAAATGTAATAGTAATATTTAAATATTAATTTTTGCACCCCTAGGGTTTGACCTTTTGGTTCACTTGGTGGCTCTAGTGAACTAAACTAGAATAAAAGTACATAATCAATCCGGGTAGAATATAATATTCTATATGTGCATGCTTATACTATATGTATTATATATATATGCAAACATGTTTCGCATGTTAATTAATATAACGCGTATTATATATATATATATATATATATGTGTGTGTGTGTGTGTGTGTGTGTGTGTGTGTGTGTGTGTGTGTGTGTGTGTGTGTGTGTGTGCATGTGCACTAAACAAGATGAGACAAATTAATAACAAACCCCTCAAATATTTTATATTAAGTTGTAACGTTCAAAGATATTTGGAATATCGAACGTCGCCTTCTAGCATGATAGAAATAATAGAGTATTAAATATTTAATATGAGTTTGTTGTGCACACACAAGGCAAGTATTAAATATCTAAGATGTTATTTTTATTACATATGATGTTTATAAGGAATTAAACATTACTGCTTTGTTGTGCACACACAAGAGCTGTAGTTTTCTCTTTACTTATATGGAAATGTTGGTTCTAACTTAACTAAAATTATTTTAGTTCGGATGTGCACACACTTGACCATTATGATTTAAGTGGCAAAATACAAGGAGTTACATAGTTGATGTAATTGACAAGAGTTGTATACCTATTTATTTATATATAGTTTGTTGTGCACACATAAGGCTATATACATTTAAAATGAGATCCTTATTCTCACTAGCATATCTTTAATTAGATATTGCCAAACTATATATATTGAGGGTAATATAGTTTGAAAAAAAATAGTGGGAGATACCAATATAAAATTAGACCTAATTTATTTTGGTAATTAATAAAAGAATGTATGTTAAAATATTATTAATTACAAATTCATTTACATAATTTTATAATATCTAAAATTACTATCACTGCGTAGCATATTAGATGCTAAATTAATCGGACAGAATTAAACGGATTGGTTAAGGAAATTGAGAAAAGTTCTCACGGCTGAAAAGTTATCTTATGTCCTTAATACGCCTAACCCTGTTATGGTTGCAGACAATGCCTTTGAGGAAGAGATTGATACTTTTAGAAAATGGTAAGATGATGCACAGTTGGCTCAATGTATCATGCTCGCATCTATGAGTAACGAGCTTCAGCGTCAGCATGAAACTATGGATTCTCCTACTATACTCCTGCACGTCAAGTAGTTGATGGTGAGGAAAGTAGGACTAAATGATATCAAATATCTAAGGAGCTCTTCCGATCTAAAATGACCGATGACACTACAGTACAGATAAAAGTCCTTAACATTATCAAGTTAATTGTTTAATTAGGACAACAAATTTTGTCACGAGTGGAGAGTTGAGCCAAGATTTGATCTTGCACTCACTCTCGGACTGCTTTCACAATTTTTTTGAATTTTTCATATGAACAAGCTAGATATCAGCCTCGCTGATATTCTTAACATGTTGAAAAATGTTGAGAGTCACTTTGCAACCAAGAAAGGCCATGTCTTACTGGTAGGGGCCAAAGGATTTTTTTGAAAAGAAGAACGATTCAAAGAAGGTAAATAGAAAGGCAAAAACAAAGGATAATAAGAATTAAAATGATACGAATAGTAAAGGAGTTTGCTTCCACTGTAATAAGCATGGACACTAGAAAGAAACTGCAAGAAGCATCTTGCAAAGGCTAACCAGAATAAGCTTAGTGATGTTTTGGTTACAAATACAATTTTGTTCATGATTTAATTTTTTTTTTCTTTAAGTCAAGGTTCTACTTGGGTATTTGATATCGACTTTGGTTATAATAAATATAGATTTATAAAGGGACCAAGCAGAAGTAGAAAGCTAAACAAAGGATAAGTAATCCTATGTCTGGTAAATGAGGCAAAGGTTGCTGCATTATCCATAGGAACTTATAGTTTAGCAATGCCTATAGGCAAATCTATTAAGTCAATAAGATGTTGTTTTATTCCAGTACTTGTTAAAAACATTATT
Organism: Panax japonicus; assembly: GCA_020205505.1. Lineage (NCBI taxonomy): Eukaryota > Viridiplantae > Streptophyta > Magnoliopsida > Apiales > Araliaceae > Panax > Panax japonicus. The sequence continues at coordinate 64,798 of JAINUV010001350.1, read as the reverse complement.
TCTATTCAGTTGTTGGACAATGAAATCTTTGGTATTATATTTTAGAACAATTATTGTTCTATTTATAATAATAATGTTTTGTATATAATTGGAATATTACTTAATGTATTTTGTATACTTGACTTACGTAAAAATAATTTTGAATATTGAACAAATTAGTATATGAAAAGGAGATGATCATTCAAAGAGTTGAATGTGTGTATTTGCTGAAATACAAGTGTGAATTATTTGAAAGGTTCAAAGAATTCAGAAGTGAAACAAATTGGATAAATATTAGGATTCTTTGATATGATCAAGGAAGAAATACTTGTGCAATAAGTTTCTAGATCATCTCAAATTGTTTTCCCACAATGGACACCTCCAGATACGCAATAATTGATTGATGTATCTGAAAGAAAAAATCGTACCTTGTTTGACATGGTGCTGTCCATAATGATTTTACCAATATTTTAGTATCCTTCTAGGGTCATGCCCTAGAAATGGCTACATATCTACGAAAAGGTAACCTCAAAATCCATCCCTAAGACTCCATAAAAGTTATGGACGTGGAGGATTCCTAATCTTAAGTATGTTAAGATAAGGGGTTGTCCAACTTATGTGAAAAAAGTTTCAAAATGATAAGTTTGGGACAAGATTTGACAAGTACAATTTTGTGGGACATCCTAAAGAATGTTTAGGGTATATGTTCTATAATCCTACTTAGCAAAAGGTGTTTATTGTGAAACACGCTACCTTCTAAGATAAAGATGTTTATCATTGAAGGGTCTAGTGGGAGGATAATAGATCTTGAAGAGTTCAAGAACCACAAAACACTATAAGTCAAATAAGAGGAACCTATAAATAGACTCGTAAATCTGGAATATTATCGAAGATACCTAGGAGGTATGGATTCATCATAGATGATGAAGATGAGGTACACATCATAGAAGATGATGATTTAGTTACATACGATGAGGTAAGAGTTATAAACACTCAGAGAAATGGATTGAAGCAAGCTTTTCAAAATATGGAACATTCGTTTTGATGAGACAATCAAAAAAGTTTGATTTTATCAAAAACAAGAATGAACCTAGTGTTTACAAAAGGGTCAGTGGGAGTGTCATGAAATTTCTAATTTTATATGTTGATATATTACAGATAAGGAATGGCATACTAATGCTACAATCAGTAAAGATAAAGTTGTCTAAACATTCCTCCATGAATGATTTGGGAAGAGTATCATTATTGGGGATACAAATCTATGTAGATAGATTTAAAAGGATGTTCTGTGTAACCCAAGGAATGTATATTCATTTGATGCTAAGTCGTTTAGCATGACAAACTCGAAGAGATGTCTCATGTTGATGAGACATGGAGTATATCTCTCTTAATAGTCCCCATAGACTTCTGAAAAGAGAGATTACATGAGTAACAATCATGTATATAATGAAATATACGAGAACTGATGAAGATCAATCATATTCTAGAGAAGATCACTGTAAGACAGTGAAAAACATCTTAAACTACTTAACCGGCACTAAGGATGTGATTAAAATTATGGTGGGTCTAAATTAAAACTAGAGGGCTTAACAGACTCAAGTTTTTCATTCAGACAAACCAAGACAACATAAAAATCCACTTTAAGGTAAAGCATTATCTTGAACGGTGGTGCAATGAATTGGAAAGGTTTCAAACAGCAAAGAGTTGCTGGTTTAGTGATAAAGACAAAGTATATAGCTATAAATGAAGCTACAAGTTGATTGCTTGGATGAAAAGTTCATTACAAAACTAGGAATAGTTCATAAGTTTCATCTTGGATCTAAACATGTGTTGTGGCACTTTCATTTGATCATAAGAATCATTGAAAGATGAGAAATCACTATAGAGATAGTGGACTCTCAAGAATAACATTACATATCCATTAACTAAAGCTTATCCAACAGTAGGATAATCGTCACTTAGAGAAGAAGGGTATGAGATACCATGGCGATTGGCTTTAGTGCAAGTGGGAGATTGAAAGTAGTATGCACTCAAGCCAATCATGTTTGATGATAAAGCATATATTTTGTAACAATTTTATTCATTTATTAATAAAAAGTATTAATTTATTAAATGCTTTTAATTATCTACATGATGTTGTTTCATAATATGTGATAAACCCATAGTTTTAAGCAATGCTTTTAGAATAATGATGATGATCATTCTAATGAGATCTAAATTCTTAAAAAGCTTAAAACTAAAATAGTTCCCAATCGTTGGATTACTAAATTGGGGATTAGTAAATCCGGATAGATTGGTACATACGTTGCTTGCTCATTGGATGAAGATGATTGATCTCATGATCATTTGTGTGGAGATACTAAAGCAAGTATGTAGGTGCTTATTAGAGAATAAGTTCACTGAACGTGTCTCGCTAAGGAATACCTAATGGAGTTTTACTTGCCTGTCAATAGAAATTCCTGTAGTGATAGTAGTATTAGTGATCCTTGGACTTGAGATCATCATAGTATCTTGTGTATGATGAGTTGTACTTTGACGTATTCCTTAAGACTCTTAGGGTATATCAAAGGGTATGTTTGGGTATAATAAGTCGTACATGGAGATAATGTATGATCAATAAAGAATCTACCACTTCTAGTAAAAGAAGAGAAATATCCTATGTGATTCGATAAATGACAACTTAATAGTCCTTGGCCAAGGCAGAATGAAATTAGAAAGGAGTTTCTAATTTGCATTATTTGGAGTTGTGCATTTAAGAGTCGAAATACATATAATTAAATAAAATAAGACTTAACAATAATTCCATGTCTTATGTTTAATTGGGACATTGTATGGTGGAAGGATTGAATTGTATAGTAACTATTTACTCAAAGATTCTTTAATAATTAATGTTGAAATCTATATTATCTGGAAAGTCGTTGATCGCTAGGTAGGCTTATCCCTATTGTAGAATAAATATTATTTATTTAAATAAATTAATAGTTTAACTTATTTATTGAAATAAGATTAGAATTTTTCAAATTGATTTATTCACAACCGATTTAATATAGAGAACCTAAAGGGTCACACCATAAAAGGAAGAATAATTATTTAAGAAGTTAATAGCATAATCGTAATAATATGTTTCGTGTATTTAATTTAATCTATGGTGATAGAATAAATTAAATAGCTTAATATTTATTATTTAATATTTTAGAAATATTAAATATATAAATTAATAAGAGGAGTTTTATTAATATTATTATAATTATTATTATTTTAATTTCTAAAAAGTTGGAAATTAATTTAATATTAGTACTATCATTTATTCCTAATAAGATTAGGAGGCTAATTAATTAAATAATTTTAATTAATTAAAATAAAACCCAATTCCTTAATTGTTAAGGAGGGTTACCCACATCTATAAATAAGAGGAATCTTATTGTGGGTGAGGGAGTTGTTGACTTTTTCACAACAGACGTGATTTCAATAGTTGGAGAATACGTTCTTTTTCTATAGAGATAGAAAACCAGGGTTTCGCCAACCACCCTTCTTCTTGAATATTTCTTCTTCCTTGGTGGATCACCTCTAGAGGCCAAACACTTGGGTGGTTAACGTTTATCAAAGGAAGGAACCAAACCCAGTGGATTCAAGTTGAACGCAAAAAAGATTGGAGGTGAACTTGTACCTGAGGAAGTTTGAATCTTCAAGGGTATGATTTTTCTTCTTCGTATTTTCGTTTAATTAATAATTTTGCATAAAGGGTGATCCGGGTATATGGTTTATAAAATTTTAAATCTCTAATTTTCTATGCTTTTTCTTATTTTGTGCAATTTGATTGTGTTCATGAATATTACAAACCTAACCCATTAAACCTGACCGCAAAAGATGCAGTGGTTGCCGAGGATGTAGTGGCCCCGAATCCGAGCCCCGAATCGCCGCGGATCCGGTATACTAATTCTTTCACTAATTGCGGAAGATATAAACATAAATTGTTTATACATTACACATTACACACTATTTCCCAAAATCGAGTAACCTTAACTGATTACACAATTCATAAGCTATTTAACACAAAACATTATTGTCAACTATTCTATTACAAAATAGCTGCATATATTGCCCCAAGCTGAACTTGGCATTTATCTTTTTCTTGTATCCGAACGCATTCACTTTATCTGCAATGTTTTATCATGATATAGCAAGGGTGAGCATGAAAGTTGCCCAACAAGTTTATATACAACAATATAACGATATATCATGATTGAAGAGTATGAATAATGAGCTTGCTATAATTCATCAATATAATTGAGAACTAGTACGAACAAATTTTTGACTGAACAAGTATTATACATGAACAAACATTTCTGGACCAACTGGTAATGAAGGTGATCAGCCTTTCATACCTGACTTAAACATGCAAGATGTACAGAATACAATTTTCGTGGCAAACAGCAATGATTAACCATCAGCTTGAATAAAATACTCTTAATAGAGTTTAGTACAAAGAAACTTGCTTGAACCGTTGATTACCGCAACGCAATTTAATTTAATCTCTCACGAAAGACCTATCAGTTATAAGATTGATCTTTTAATCAGTATAACATACTTTATTCCATAATACTATCTAATACTTAATCAAATATTAGATAACAACATAACACATCAATATTATTATCATCTTTTGATAATTATTCAATCACTATATCACATCCCTTATGATTTAACACTCGCTTTTCATGTCATAAATTATTCAGTAACATGTAATAAGGCAAACAGTAATCCAGCACCCTGGATTCTATATCTGACAACCAAATTTATAATTCAGAAACCTGGATTCACCAATCCATTAATTCAGTCAACTTCTTTTCAATCCAGCAATCTATATTCTATATCCATATCACGAAAATACCAAATCAATGTATTATTCTCCTATCCTTTGGTCAAACATATATACATGTATTTCATGCACAAAAAATTATTTTTCCATAATTTTCCAACTTCCTTTGGTATTTTTCAAAAATTAATTTCTAGTGTGTAGCTTAAGAAATTAGTTACCTCGTGCTTAACTCCAGTAATGTCCATCTTTTGGCATAACCTTATATATGTTAACGTGATACTCCATTTTAAATTTCGTGGTAATCGGAGTTGTAGAACTCCGTTTATAGCGATTTCCGTCGGAAAATCACAAAAATTAGAACGGTCATAACTTGGTCGTTTTAACTCGGAATCAACTCAATTTTGGACACGAGCTACATAATACCATATATTTTTATTTCCAAAAAGCCTGGAATTTTTCTCATTAACTAAATGTCCAAAACAGCCCCCAAAAAAAATTGGGCAGAAACTTTTTATCAATTGGCAGTTTTGGAGTCCTTCACCAAAACTTAAATAGGATGAAATCTATAACTTCGATTAATGATCCGTCAATTTTGTTGTATTCGTATCTTTCCTAACTACAGTTTTCATCTATCACAATCCATATTTGGACAAGTTAATCTCCCGGAAATTAGCCCGGAAGTGGCTGTTACAAAACTGTCCTTTTAACAGTTTTCTTATCTTTGTGTAGTTTGGGAGAAATCCCATAACTTGGTCATTTTTCAACCTAATTGAGTAATTCCAAAGGGATTTTACCCTTAACACATATATCTAGCATCCCAAAAACATAAATCACAATTATCCATCAAAGATTTCAAAGATCCAAAAGCTTGATCACACTTATTAAAAGTTTAACTTTTCCAGAAAATTTCCATTCTTCAATTCCTTTTGATTTCCACCAAATCAACCCCCCATTATAGGTAGATTCAAACACAAAACACTCATTAACATGTATATACATGGCTTTTGAGTTTATAAACAAAATTTCTTATTTCATCAAACAAGCTTCAAACACAATCAAAGCTAAGAAAAATTTAGGTTTTCTATCTTTTGAAAACCTATCCTCCATTTCATGCTATAGATCTAACTTTTGATCTTCAAAAAGGTTATATCTAAACATGTAACACTTATATACACATATATCTAAGGTTTTAAACCTCAAGATCACAACTTCAAGTTGTCAAAAAAAATCAAAACAAACTACCAAGGAAATTTAGCCTACACAAGTCAAAATTTTTGTTATACCTTAGCTTGATTTCCTTTCTCTCCTTCAAAGATGTAGATGGATCTTGATTTTATGAAAGTCCAAATCTCCCCTCCTTCTTCTCTTAGGATGGCCAAACTCCTCACTCTCTCTCTCTCTAGTTCTTAGCAACTTGGAAAGACAAATGAAAGAGAAAGAAGAAAAAGAAAATAAGATAACTTTACTTTAGAGAACTTGATATATCACAAGCTCCTTCCTTTTCTCTAGCAATATCCGGCCATATGGCCTTCATTCTCCCACTAATTCTCCACTCATTCACTCTCTTTTGTCTCCCATTAATTGCCAAGGATTTCTTACAAGAAAATACACAAGTGTTGGACAATCACAAGAATGACACATAGGGGGAGTTGTTGAGAGTTGCTTACCAACTAAAGTTAACCATTAATGCATTCATCTCCCCTTTATCCTAGCTTCTCATGGCCGGCCATGTGGCCTAAAAATGCTCCAAGTTTTGCTTTATTTACTAAATGCTTATTTGATTTAACAAACGTCCAAAATTCCTCTCCCACTTGGCTAAAAGTTGGGTTATTTCTTTACTGTATTGCTTGGCCTCTAACCAATATCATTCGCCAACACTTGGACTATAAGATATACATAATCCACTACATTTAATTCTTTTCCAACCCAATTCATTTAATTAGGGTTTTCACCTCTCCATTAAAACATCAATCCTTGCTCATAAACATTTATTTCCTTAACCCAATTAGACTTGCTATAATTAGGTTATAAAATTAATCAACCGAGATGTATAAAATAAATCTCTTAGAATTAGTAAGTATTCTAAATACCACAATTCTCTTTTTCCATAACCCTTAAGTTATTAAATCCTTCATTCCTAATATATAATTAGGGTTACACTAGTTTCTTTTGTTTGTTTATATAATAAACGAATATAAAACATCACATAATGTTCATTTTCCTTACACACAATTTTTTTAACCCTTAGGGTATAATACTTAGCATTTAGGATTCCCAAATTAGGGTTTAAATTCTCGAAACTGAAACTAAGGTTTCAGAATATATCGCTAGAGTTTTCTAACTTAATCACCATATTCATATCATGAATTTAGGGTTTCGAATTCCCGGAACTGAAACTAAAGTTTCTGAGCATACCGTTAGGGTTTCTAACAATCCGTTAGATTTTTCTAACTTACTAAACATATGATTAACATAACTTTAGGATTTTCTAAAGTTATAACTTATCTGATCAATCCTTGATCTCAAATCATTACGGTTCACATATGTAACCAAATATACCGACTAGTATTCGCTTCGATACTTATCCTTGATAATTCTTCAAAAGAATTTTAAATCTACCATAATCTTATACCTCATTACTAGACTATCACTTACAGTCTATCACATAATTCAAGTCTTGTCCAAAAGTTTTAAAATTCTTAAAATTTCATTACATAACTGTCAATTCCATACACTTATTTCATGTCTAGGTCCTAATATTGAACCTTAAATCAATCAATTATGATTTTCATAAATTGTCTAATTTCTCGGGTTGTCACATTCACCCCTCCTTCTAAGAATTGCGCCCCCGAAATTCACCTTACACCTTACACCGTGCACCTTACACCATTTAAACTGAGCGATCACACAAGACCTTTAACTTATTTTCTCGGGTATCTATTAAAGATATTCAAACTTCTCGGGTATCTATCAAAGATACTCAAACTTCTCGGGTATCTATCAAAGATACTCAAACTTCTCGGGTATCTATCAAAGATACTCAAACTTCTCGGGTATCTATCAAAGATACTCAAACTTCTCGGGTATCTATCAAAGATACTCAAACTTCTCGGGCATCTATCAAAGATTTACTTTAATATATACTCAAATTTCTTGGGTATCTATTAAAGATACTCAAAACGCGAGCAAAGATCAAACTCACACTAAGTAATCCTGTATTTACAACTCCATCACATTTTTATCATCTCTGCACCAGGTTACATGGTACATGAGTGATAATTACAAACAAATTTTTGATATTTCAAATCATTTGCTTAAACATTCTATCTGTTCCTATTATCCTCAATACTCCATTCACACATAACTATACCCAGTTCATAAAACCACACTTATGAGTCCATAAATTGCCACAATCATATGATTTCACGAACTTTCCTAGACAGACCTTTGGCGTCCATTCGCTGAGGGGTTCATAAACATTTCATATAACTATGCGTCAAGTATGTCACATAAGTATGAATTTTAAGAACTCGTACTTAAACCTATATTCTCTACCTATGACCTATCTATTTGTTATACACATGAGAAATGAATCACCCTCTTAACACGCATATAGCAAATAGCGCGACACAAACATTTTAATGATTATCAATGGCAGAAACTAAGTGGTTGTCAAACCAAACTCGGCCACTAATCAATATAAGAAGCTAAGTGAACAATTTCCCGCCCATACAAAGAATTGGTCAACCTAACCACTACATCGACCAGGAAGCTAAGTGATTCTAAAACCAAGTATAAATTCCCCGCCCATACAAGGAATCATACAACTCAGCGGCTGACACGAGTCCTCAATTGAAATCCCACATAATTCTAGCTCCACACTTACTCCATACGAATTTTATTTAATCCGTATTTACAATTCATAACTCTTTCATGAGTTTTCATAGTACAATTTCATAGTACAACTGATACACAGCATCTTGCTGTAAACTTTTCAATCATCAGATTGATTCTTTTTCCACATCATAACCTTATCAGATCACGGGGTGATCTTATCGTATATATTACGATTTATTTCTATGCAGTATGATCGTTTTGTTTTACGATCTTCTATCACTGCACTTTCAGTCTTTTAGACTCGATCTATTCACCATTACTGTTCAACTTTATTATCAGAGTTAGGGAACTCTGTGTCTTACACTCGCTGAGATTCATCTTTGAATCTTACCGATCAACTAACTCTATTTGAGTTAGCACTTATCCTAATCACTGCGGTTATTTGTCTCAGGTATTACTACCTAAGCTTCATAACCAACAACTCTGATACCAACTGTAGTGGCCCCGAATCCGGGCCCCGAATCGCCGCGGATTCGGTATACTAATTCTTTCACTAATTACGGAAGATATAAACATAAATTGTTTATACATTACACATTACACACTATTTCCCAAAATCGAGTAACCTTAACTGATTACACAATTCATAAGCTATTTAACACAAAACATTATTGTCAACTATTCTATTACAAAATAGCTGCATATATTGCCCCAAGCTGAACTTGGCATTTATCTTTTTCTTGTATCCGAACTCATTCACTTTATCTGCAATGTTTTATCATGATATAGCAAGGGTGAGCATGAAAGTTGCCCAGCAAGTTTATATACAACAATATAACGATATATCATGATTGAAGAGTATGAATAGTGAGCTTGCTATAATTCATCAATATAATTGAGAACTAGTACGAACAAATTTTTGACTGAACAAGTATTATACATGAACAAACATTTCTGGACCAACTGGTAATGAAGGTGATCAGCCTTTCATACCTGACTTATACATGCAAGATGTACAGAATACAATTTTCGTGGCAATCAGCAATGATTAACCATCAGCTTGAATAAAATACTCTTAATAGAGTTTAGTACAAAGAAACTTGCTTGAACCGTTGATTACCGCAACGCAATTTAATTTAATCTCTCACGAAAGACCTATCAGTTATAAGATTGATCTTTTAATCAGTATAACATACTTTATTCCATAATACTATCTAATACTTAATCAAATATTAGATAAGAACTTAACACATCAATATTATTATCATCCTTTGATAATTATTCAATCACTATATCATATCCCTTATGATTTAACACTCGCTTTTCATGTCATAAATTATTCAGTAACATGTAATAAGGCAAACAGTAATCCAGCACCCTGGATTCTATATCTAACAACCAAATTTATAATTCAGTAACCTTGATTCACCAATCCATTAATTCAGTCAACTTCTTTTCAATTCAGCAATCTATATTCTATATCCATATCACGAAAATACCAAATTAATGTATTATTCTCCTATCCTTTGGTCAAACATATATACATGTATTTCATGCACAAAAAATTATTTTTTCATAATTTTCCAACTTCCTTTGGTATTTTTCAAAAATTAATTTCTAGTGTGTAGCTTAAGAAATTAGCTAGCTCGTGCTTAACTCCAGTAATGCCCATCTTTTGTCATAACCTTATATATGTTAACGTGATACTCCATTTTAAATTCCGTGGCAATCGGAGTTGTAGAACTCCGTTTATAGCGATTTCCATCGGAAAATCACAAAAATTAGAACGGTCATAACTTGGTCGTTTTAACTCGGAATCAGCTCACTTTTGGACACGATCTACATAATACCATATATTTTAATTTTCCAAAAGCCTGGAATTTTTCTCATTAACTAAATGTCCAAAACTAGCCCCTGGAAAAATTTGGGAAGAAACTTTTTATCAATTGGCAGTTTTGGAGTACTTCACCAAAACTTAAATAGAATGAAATCTATAACTCCGATTAATGATCCGTCAATTTTGTTGGATTCGTATCTTTCCGAAATACAGTTTTCATCTATCATAATCCATATTTGGACAAGTTAATCTCCCTGAAATTAGCCCGGAAGTGGCTGTTACAAAACTGTCCTTTTAACAGTTTTCTTATCTTTGTGTAGTTTGGGAGAAATCCCATAACTTGGTCATTTTTCAACCTAATTGAGTAATTCCAAAGGGATTTTACCCTTAACACATATATCTAGCATCCCAAAAACATAAATCACAAATATCCATCAAAGATTTCAAAGATCCAAAAGCTTGATCACACTTATTAAAAGTTTAACTTTTCCAGAAAATTTCCATTCTTCAATTCCTTTTGATTTCCACCAAATCAACCCCCCATTATGGGTAGATCCAAACACAAAACACTCATTAACATGTATATACATGGCTTTTGAGTTTATAAACAAAATTTCTTATTTCATTAAACAAGCTTCAAACACAATCAAAGCTAAGAAAAATTTAGGTTTTCTATCTTTTGAAAACCTATCCTCCATTTCATGCTATAGATCTAACTTTTGATCTTCAAAAAGGTTATATCTAAACATGTAACACTTATATACACATAGATCTAAGGTTTTAAACCTCAAGATCACAACTTCAAGTTGTCAAAAAAAATCAAAACAAACTACCAAGGAAATTTAGCCTACACAAGTCAAAATTTTTGTTATACCTTAGCTTGATTTCCTATCTCTCCTTCAAAGATGTAGATGGATCTTGATTTTATGAAAGTCCAAATCTACCCTCCTTCTCTTAGGATGGCCGAACTCCTCACTCTCTCTCTCTCTCTCTCTCTCTCTAGTTCTTAGCAACTTGGAAAGACAAATGAAAGAGAAAGAAGAAAAAGAAAATAAGATAACTTTACTTTAGAGAACTTGATATATCACAAGCTCCTTCCTTTTCTCTAGCAATATCCGGCCATATGGCCCTTCATTCTCCCACTAATTCTCCAATCATTCACTCTCTTTTGTCTCCCATTAATTGCCAAGGATTTCTTACAAGAAAATACACAAGTGTTGGACAATCACAAGAATGACACATAGGGGGAGTTGTTGAGAGTTGCTTACCAACTAAAGTTAACCATTAATGCATTCATCTCCCCTTTATCCTAGCTTCTCATGGTCGACCATGTGGCCTAAAAATGCTCCAAGTTTTGCTTTATTTACTAAATGCTTCTTTGATTTAACAAACGTCCAAAATTCCTCTCCCACTTGGCTAAAAGTTGGGTTATTTCTTTACTGTATTGCTTGGCCTCTAACCAATATCATTCGCCAACACTTGGACTATAAGATATACATAATCCACTACATTTAATTCTTATCCAACCCAATTCATTTAATTAGGGTTTTCACTTCTCCATTAAAACACCAATCCTTGCTCATAAACATTTATTTCCTTAACCCAATTAGACTTGCTATAATTAGGTTATAAAATTAATCAACCGAGATGTATAAAATAAATCTCTTAGAATTAGTAAGTATTTTAAATACCACAATTCTCTTTTTCCATAACCATTAAGTTATTAAATCCTTCATTCCTAATATATAATAAGGGTTACACTAGTTTCTTTTGTTTGTTTATATAATAAACAAATATAAACCATCACATAATGTTCATTTTCCTTACATACAATTTTTTTAACCCTTAGGGTATAATACTTTGCATTTAGGTTTCCCAAATTAGGGTTTAAATTCTCGAAACTGAAACTAAGGTTTCAGAATATATCGCTAGAGTTTTCTAACTTAATCACCATATTCATATCATGAATTTAGGGTTTCGAATTCCCGGAACTGAAACTAAAGTTTCTGAGCGTACCGTTAGGGTTTCTAACAATCCGTTAGATTTTTCTAACTTACTAAACGTATGATTAACATAACTTTAGGTTTTTCTAAAGTTATAACTTATCTGATCAATCCTTGATCTCAAATCATTACGGTTCACATATGTAACCAAATATACCGACTAGTATTCGCTTCGATACTTATCCTTGATAATTCTTCAAAAGAATTTTAAATCTACCATAATCTTATACCTCATTACTAGACTATCACTTACAGTCTATCACATAATTCAAGTCTTGTCCAAAAGTTTTGAAATTCTTAAAATTTCATTACATAACTGCCAATTCCATACACTTATTTCATGTCTAGGTCCTAATATTGAACCTTAAATCAATCAATTATGATTTTCATAAATTGTCTAATTTCTCGGGTTGTCACATTCACCCCTCCTAAGAATTGCGCCCCCGAAATTCACCTTACACCTTACACAGTGCACCTTACACCATTTAAACTGAGCGATCACACAAGACCTTGAACTTATTTTCTCGGGTATCTATTAAAGATATTCAAACTTCTCGGGTATCTATCAAAGATACTCAAACTTCTCGGGTATCTATCAAAGATACTCAAACTTCTCGGGTATCTATCAAAGATACTCAAACTTCTCGGGTATCTATCAAAGATTTACTTTAATATATACTCAAATTTCTTGGGTATCTATTAAAGATACTCAAAATGCGAGCAAAGATCAAACTCACACTAAGTAATCCTGTATTTACAACTCCATCACATTTTTATCATCTTTGCACCAGGTTACATGGTACATGAGTGATAATTAAAAACAAATTTTTGATATTTCAAATCATTTGCTTAAACATTCTATCTGTTCCTATTATCCTCAATACTCCATTCACACATAACTATACACAGTTCATAAAACCACACTTATGAGTCCATACATTGCCACAATCATATGAGTTCACGAACTTTCCTAGAAAGACCTTTGGCGTCCATTCGCTGAGGGGTTCATAAACATTTCATATAACTATGCGTCAAGTATGTCACATAAGTATGAATTTTAAGAACTCGTACTTAAACCTATATTCTCTACATATGACCTATCTATTTGTTATACACATGAGAAAGGAATCACCCTCTTAACACGCATATAGCAAATATCGCGATACAAACATTTTAATGATTATCAATGCCAGAAACTAAGTGGTTGTCAAACCAAACTCGGCCACTAATCAATATAGGAAGCTAAGTGAACAATTTCCCGCCCATACAAAGAATTGGTCAACCTAACCACTACATCGACCAGGAAGCTAAGTGATTCTAAAACCAAGTACAAATTCCCCGCCCATACAAGGAATCATACAACTCAGCGGCTGACACGAGTCCTCAATTGAAATCCCACATAATTCTAGCTCCACACTTACTCCATACGAATTTTATTTAATCCGTATTTACAATTCATAACTCTTTCATGAGTTTTCATAGTACAACTGATACACAGCATCTTGCTGTAAACTTTTCAATCATCAGATTGATTCTTTTTCCACATCATAACCTTATCAGATCACGGGGTGATCTTATCGTATATATTACGATTTATTTCTATGCAGTATGATCGTTTTGTTTTACGATCTTCTATCACTGCACTTTCAGTCTTTTAGACTCGATCTATTCACCATTACTGTTCAACTTTATTATCAGAGTTAGGGAACTCTGTGTCTTACACTCGCTGAGATTCATCTTTGAATCTTACCAACCAACTAACTTTATTTGAGTTAGCACTTATCCTAATCACTGCGGTTATTTGTCTCAGGTATTACTACCTAAGCTTCATAACCAACAGCTCTGATACCAACTGTAGTGGCCCCAAATCCGGGCACCGAATCGCCGCGGATTCGGTATACTAATTCTTTCACTAATTGCGGAAGATATAAACATAAATTGTTTATACATTACACATTACACACTATTTCCCAAAATCGAGTAACCTTAACTGATTACACAATTCATAAGCTATTTAACACAAAACATTATTGTCAACTATTCTATTACAAAATAGCTGCATATATTGCCCCAAGCTGAACTTGGCATTTATCTTTTTCTTGTATCCGAACTCATTCACTTTATCTGCAATGTTTTATCATGATATAGCAAGGGTGAGCATGAAAGTTGCCCAGCAAGTTTATATACAACAATATAACGATATATCATGATTGAAGAGTATGAATAGTGAGCTTGCTATAATTCATCAATATAATTGAGAACTAGTACGAACAAATTTTTGACTGAACAAGTATTATACATGAACAAACATTTCTGGACCAACTGGTAATGAAGGTGATCAGCCTTTCATACCTGACTTATACATGCAAGATGTACAGAATACAATTTTCGTGGCAATCAGCAATGATTAACCATCAGCTTGAATAAAATACTCTTAATAGAGTTTAGTACAAAGAAACTTGCTTGAACCGTTGATTACCGCAACGCAATTTAATTTAATCTCTCACGAAAGACCTATCAGTTATAAGATTGATCTTTTAATCAGTATAACATACTTTATTCCATAATACTATCTAATACTTAATCAAATATTAGATAAGAACTTAACACATCAATATTATTATCATCCTTTGATAATTATTCAATCACTATATCATATCCCTTATGATTTAACACTCGCTTTTCATGTCATAAATTATTCAGTAACATGTAATAAGGCAAAAAGTAATCCAGCACCCTGGATTCTA
Source organism: Panax japonicus (assembly GCA_020205505.1). Lineage (NCBI taxonomy): Eukaryota > Viridiplantae > Streptophyta > Magnoliopsida > Apiales > Araliaceae > Panax > Panax japonicus. Next base: position 49,576 of record JAINUV010001350.1, on the reverse strand, counting down.
TATCTAACAACCAAATTTATAATTCAGTAACCTTGATTCACCAATCCATTAATTCAGTCAACTTCTTTTCAATTCAGCAATCTATATTCTATATCCATATCACGAAAATACCAAATTAATGTATTATTCTCCTATCCTTTGGTCAAACATATATACATGTATTTCATGCACAAAAATATTATTTTTCCATAATTTTCCAACTTCCTTTGGTATTTTTCAAAAATTAATTTCTAGTGTGTAGCTTAAGAAATTAGCTAGCTCGTGCTTAACTCCAGTAATGCCCATCTTTTGGCATAACATTATATATGTTAACGTGATACTCCATTTTAAATTCCGTGGCAATCGGAGTTGTAGAACTCCGTTATAGCGATTTCCATCGGAAAATCACAAAAATTAGAACGGTCATAACTTGGTCGTTTTAACTCGGAATCAGTTCACTTTTGGACACGAGCTACATAATACCATATATTTTAATTTCCAAAAGCCTGGAATTTTTCTCATTAACTAAATGTCCAAAACAGCCCCCAGAAAAATTTGGGCAGAAACTTTTTATCAATTGGCAGTTTTGGAGTCCTTCACCAAAACTTAAATAGAATGAAATCTATAACTCCGATTAATGATCCGTCAATTTTGTTGGATTCGTATCTTTCCGAACTATAGGTTTCATCTATCACAGTACATATTTGGACAAGTTAATCTCCCGGAAATTAGCCCGGAAGTGGCTGTTACAAAACTGTCCTTTTAACAGTTTTCTTATCTTTGTGTAGTTTGGGAGAAATCCCATAACTTGGTCATTTTTCAACCTAATTGAGTAATTCCAAAGGGATTTTACCCTTAACACATATATCTAGCATCCCAAAAACATAAATCACAAATATCCATCAAAGATTTCAAAGATCCAAAAGCTTGATCACACTTATTAAAAGTTTAACTTTTCCAGAAAATTTCCATTCTTCAATTCCTTTTGATTTCCACCAAATCAACCCCCCGTTATGGGTAGATCCAAACACAAAACACTCATTAAACAAGCTTTAAGTTATTCTAAATACCACAATTCTCTTTTTCCATAACCCTTAAGTTATTAAATCCTTCATTCCTAATATATAATTAGGGTTACACTAGTTTCTTTTGTTTGTTTATATAATAAACAAATATAAACCATCACATAATGTTCATTTTCCTTACACACAATTTTTTTAACCCTTAGGGTATAATACTTTGCATTTAGGTTTCCCAAATTAGGGTTTAAATTCTCGAAAATGAAACTAAGGTTTCAGAATATATCGCTAGATTTTTCTAACTTAATCACCATATTCATATCATGAATTTAGGGTTTCGAATTCCCGGAACTGAAACTAAAGTTTCTGAGCGTACCGTTAGGGTTTCTAACAATCCGTTAGATTTTTCTAACTTAATAAACATATGATTAACATAACTTTAGGGTTTTCTAAAGTTATAACTTATCTGATCAATCCTTGATCTCAAATCATTACGGTTCACATATGTAACCAAATATACCGACTAGTATTCGCTTCAATACTTATCCTTGATAATTCTTCAAAAGAATTTTAAATCTACCATAATCTTATACCTCATTACTAGACTATCACTTACAGTCTATCACATAATTCAAGTCTTGTCCAAAAGTTTTGAAATTCTTAAAATTTCATTACATAACTGCCAATTCCATACACTTATTTTCTGTCTAGGTTCTAATATTGAACCTTAAATCAATCAATTATGATTTTCATAAATTGTCTATTTTCTCGGGTTGTCATATAGGAGGTGGCGACTGGTAACAATTTCGTTTAATACTTAAATTACGCTAGTAATATTGGTTAGATATCGCTGTGAATTATTTTCTTTTATGGATCCAAGTCACATGTTAGAATATAAGACAAAATTTAATATTGTGTTGATAAAATTGAATTGATGATACAACTTTAAAAGATTATAGGGTATAAGAAAGTGGTGATTCCGAGGACGAAATCCTTATAAGGAGGGGAGAATGTAATAACCCGGGATTTCGAATAATTCAAATGTTTACGAATAAATTATTATTTTTAATTATTATTAATATTAATTATCAATTTTGTGTTGTGTATTTGTGATACGAGTTTGAGAATTAGTCAATTTGTGTATTGACTGAGAAATAAGAGTAGAGTTGTGCTTAATTGAGAATTTAAAACCCTAACCCTAAGTTCGGATAGGGATTTGGTAGAAAATACAATTTTAATAATTGTGTTGATGAGTACGTGTTTGTACTATATATAGTATTTGATCAATGATTAATCGGATAGGGTTTAAAAATAGTAGACCCTAATAAGGAATTAGAAACCCTAATATCAAGTTTAGAAATCCTAACGCACAGTTAGGAACCCTATACGAATGCCAAAAAACCATAATTTTAAATTTGGGAACCCTAAGCCCTAATTAGGAAATTCCAATCCTAATAAGTAAGCTTTTTGTGATTGATAACCTTTAATATAATTAGGAAACATGAATTATATTTTAGTTATCTTAATTATCTATTTAATAACCCCTAATTTGAAAATCTTAGAAATTAAAGTTGTAAAACCTAAGGGTTAAAACTTTAGGGTTAAACCCTAATGGTTTGGACAAAAGTCTAGTATGCCATTAAAATTACATGGAGAATGTCCAAAATGCCCTTTTGTATATTTTTAATATGTAACTTTCAAATCTTACCATATTTGGAGTTGTTTGCCAACTTTGATTTTCATTGTGACTTAAAATATCAGCAATCAACTATTAAATTGACAGCAACATCAGCTATAGATACATTGTATCATATTATAAGAGATAAAGAGAGTAAAAGTCACAAAAAGTTGCTCATTTGCTATCTTACCTCAACCAACTCTCTCTCTCTCTCTAATCATCCAAAATATACAAGTGTATCAGTCCCAAATATAGCCCCAAGATCACCCAAGATCAGTTAGGAAGATCAAAGATCAAGGATTGAATAAGTGAGGTATAAACCCTAACTCACCTTTTAAACTTAAATGCTAAGAAAAAATTTGTGTTTATGTGTTTAGATTTGTGCTAAAGGATGTTTTATGGTGATATATGATGATCTATCATAGATCCATAGTATCAAAGTGGGTAAAAATTAAAGTTTTCAAAAACTGTTCTTAAGCCTAAAAGTGGTCTGACAAGCATATGTCAGAAGCCACATATCTTTCCCTGTTAATGATTTGTGGTGTTTTATGTTTTGGATTTGTAGTATGCCATGAGTACTTTGATCTTGAAGTGGAATCATAGCAATTCGATGTCCAAATTTGAAGATATTGTTGGTCAAAGTCGGTTGACCGACCATGACCGTGTGATTTTTGGGGTAACCCAGAAATCCATAAACAGTGTCTGACAACGTTTTGCAAGCCTAATATCTGCCAGGTGTTTTGTGATACGTTGATGTTGTTGTAACCATTTTGTATCCTGCTTTATGGACTCTTGATCCATGCCTTTAGATCCTTTAAATAAGCAATAAATCGAATTGAGTAGCTGGTCAAAGTAGCCTACTCGATCATGTTTTATGTTTTCTGGAATTTCTAGGAAACGTATGAACTAGTTTTCTAACAGCCTTTGACCAGATCATAAATTGTGATTCTGTTATTGTTGGACTGAGATCATGTTATGAATATGTTCCTTGACACATATGAACACATGAATCATGACCGGAACATATGATTAATTAAACTGGAAAGTAACACCATGAAACTGCCTGAGTTTCTAGGTTACCCAGAAAACACAGGAACTATCTGACTGTTAGTTTAGATGGCCAGATCTTCTTGTTATATTGTGATATGGCCTAAATAATAATTGATAATTGTAGTGTTACATAAACATTACACGATCCAGGTTCAACTGGCCCAAAACATGTATGGACTGAGAATTAAGGCTGGTCAAACGAGACCCCTTGAACACTGACTTGTCAGTGTTCTTGAGCTAAGAACACGAAAGATGACCGAAAGTGTCGCTAAAGCATATAGTGACGGTTTTAATATTTTTATTTTCTGAATTTCTGAAAAATGATTAAAAAATTGAAAATAAATTCTAAAAAGAACAAAAATAGTTTTAAAAATTATTTTAAATTATGAAAAATAACTTTTGATAATTTGGGATATTTTTCATTAATATTTATAATTATTTAAATATTAATGGTATTTAATTTATTTAATTAGTATATTAAATAAATTAGAGAAAAATGATTTTTTATATTATAAAAATTATTTTAAATAAGAATAAAGTGTTTAAAAATATTTTGAGTTATAAAATATAACTTTTAATATTTTTGGAGAATTTTCATTAATAAATTAATATTAATGATATTAGATTTATTTAATTATTAAATTAAATAAATGATGAAAAATGATTTTATTGATTTAAAAATAATTTAAAATATTTTATTTTATAATTAATGACTTTTATTCTTTTGATAAGAATTTTATTAATATTTAAATATTAATGGTGATGGTTTAAAAATGATTTTAATTATTTTAAAAATTATTTAAATAGAATATTGGTGATTTAAAAATATTTTAAGTTATTATTAATAAATTTAATATTTTGAAAAATGTATCATTAATATTTTAATATTATTAAATATTAATGATGATAGAATTAAACAATATTTAAATCATTTAAAAATGATTTTGGTGTTTAAAAAATTATTATAAATTATAATAATTGTTAGAAAATTATTAAAAGCTTCCGAAAAATATTATTAATGATATTTGACTTATCTAATATAATATTGAAGCTTTGAGACTGAGTTTAGTTGACAATATAAGAGTTAATTGTCGGATAGGGTGACCAGAACACTGAGAATAGACCGAAGTCCAACCAGACCAAACTAGTTAGACTTGATAAGTGTTTATATAGGTTATAAACACTGATGTGACTATGTGGTAATGTGTCTAAGACCAGTATTGACTATAAATTACAGTGTTACGTGTTATAAATTATTATGCTAATTGTGAGACCAATATTATTGGTTATAGGTCTTTCGAACGCAGATAAGTACATTGTGTAGCAATAATCAACGTGAAAGGCAAGTTTCCTTAAATCAACCTTGAGTTATATTCGTTCAATTATTATGGGGTTAATTATTGTTGATTGGACCATGTATGAGAATTATTATTGATTATTCGCAGTTAATGCATATTTATTCATTCAAACTGAATTAGTGATTCTGAAAATATACTTGGAGAATAACTGTTGTTGGATACTTACATCCATAGAAGCTATTATTGACAGTACAGATAATTTCTGTATATTGTGAAATTATGTTGAGATATGTCTTACCTAATTATTCTGGCTATACGAATAATTGTTAGAACTTGATAGGTTCGAGAAGAGAATTCAATTATTATTAACTGATCGATGTCAATTATTTCGGCTAGATCAAGAAAGTGATTAGATATTAAAATCATTGTATTTCATTGTTATAAATCAAACTCTGATTATAAGACTGAGAAGAACAACTTTTTTTACAAAGGGAACATATTTGGTCGTATATTCACCCTTTGCGCGCGTGTAAGTATTGTGCATAATATAGGGTATAACAAGGAGTAGGCTGCTCCAAGTAATTACAGAGGGGTATGACTTAATCTTTATCGTTATCTGATACACCTGGGTATATCAAAGTAAATCTTTGATAGTTACTCGAGAAGAGAAATTCAAGATCCTTTATAATCACTCAGCATAACTCTGGAAAATATTTCCATCTTGTTATTTGGGTATATCAAAGTAAATCTTTGATAGTTACTCGAGAAGATAATTTTAAGATAATTTAAGATCATTCAGCTTAAACTTTGGAGAATATTTCTAAATTATTATTCAATCGAATATCGTAAAAACTTTGAAAGTATTATACCCTTTCATTATTGAACTTTTTTGTTGCATAGGTTGCGAGAATATTGGCTAGAGAAGAACAAATTGTTCAGCTATTTCAAAGTTCCCTGAACTTTTGTTTCATTCTATCAGAATACATAGTGTGTTGTTCTGATGCTTATACATTTATTGTATATCTTAACTTGTGGGGTAAATTTGTTGCTCACCCTTACTAAATAAAATATTTCAGCTAGGGACGAAGTTGCAGGAGGTGCTATGAAGAACAAGGGCAAAGGTGTTATGCTGGAATAATTATGATAGCATTATTATTATGTTATGTTTGTAAACCCTTTTTGTATATCTAAAGGGTGTGTTTGTAATATAAAGGTTAAATAACCTAGGACGATTGTATTAACTATATCAGTTAATGTGGGGTAATATTCTATTCATCAATGAAAGGGTAGTTAGTTGGTAATTATATTGTGGATCGTGAGCACCAAACTCGGGGGGTCAGTTAACCAGGATTTGGGGGTGTCACAGTTATATATATAAAAGCTATAAATATATATATATATATATATATATATATATATATATATATATATATATATATATATATATATATACACACAGACGATAAACTACCACGAAGCGAACTTCATGGGGGATTGGAAATTTAAATATATAAAAGCGGTATATATATATATATATACACACACACACACACACACATATATATATATATATATATATATATATATATATATATATATATACATGATCAACCACCACGAAGCACCTCCATGGGGGGATTAGAAAATCTAAATAAAATATTAAAAATGATCAACCGCCACGAAGTAAACTCTAGGCGGGACAGAATGCAAAGAATGTAGTAAAAGCGAGCAACCGCCACGAAGTAAACTCCAGGCGGGACGAAATGTAAATAAAGCAATAAAAGTCCACGAAGTAAACTTCAGGCCTGATCGAAATGTAAATATATATATATATATATATATATATATATATATATATATATTTATATATATATATACAGGCCAGATAAGGTCCAGATTCCCGGACCTGACCAAAATCCGGATCGTTTTTTTTATCCTTTTTTTAAAACAACTAAAAAAAATATTTATGGAACTTGAATTTTTACATAATACAGTGTTTTTTGTGTGATTTAGATACATATAACAAAACATGTCTGTACAGAGTCTGTACATAATACAATTGTTTAAAAAAACAAAAAAAAAGATCTGGATTTTAAACATGTTCGCGCTCCCGGACAGGATCCGGCCTGTATATATATATATATATATATATATAAGCGGTAAACGCACCAGATATTATATCCAGGCTCAATCAAACAAAGTTTGATGGTAATAATAATAATAATAATAATATATATATATATATATAATATATATATTATATAAGTATTTATACATAAAAGCAGTAACGCTCCGGATATAAAATATAGGCTCATCGAACAGAGTTTGACCACAATTTAATATATATATATATATATATATATATATATATATATATATAATATATAATATATATAAGCATTAAATGCTCCGGACATGAGTCCAGGCTCCATCGACAATGTTCGACCATAGTTATATTAAGTATATATATATATATATAATATATATAGATATATATATATATATATATATATATATATATATAAGCAATAAGACTCCGACGTGAGTCCATGCTCAATTGAGGCATAACTCGATAATGTTAGTCCATATATATATATATTAATCTAAAAATATATTTATAAAAGAAATAAAAAACCACGGACCGAAGTCCGGGCATACACACGAAACACGACTCTCAACGTGAAGAATAATGTGTAAAAAAATTGGAGAAAGGGGTTTATGAAAGGTACGAAGGCTTACATCGGACAGCCAAAGAAAAATTCAATAGCTTTAAATGGATGAACACTTGGTTCCCACCGGTAAAAAGTAGCAATATATGAGCTCACAAGTGTTTAAAATAAGAAAGCTCTCAGTTTAATGTGTGTACATAGAAAATTGGACAGGGCTTCCTCACCGTTTTCTCTTATAAAATGGCCACCCCAAGCCCTCTATTTATAGAGGGGGGAGCCGCAGGTGTACCTGCGGTAGACGCAAGTGCACCTGCGGCTGCCCGGGGTGCCATCGTCTCGAAGTACGTGTACTCATGCAACGTTATATCTTCTCAAACTTTCAGAACTTCAATTCGGGCATCCGATTGAGTTTTATAGGAACTCTTTTGGAGTGCTGTTGTCGAGAGCTACATAAATAACATGGGATTAGAGGTTGTGCGAAGTCAGGAAGATGGGACTATGCCCTTGGTCTTTAAGCTTCAAATTCTATCCGGTGTGCTGTCCTGTGTAGTATTCACTCGGGATTGGAGGCATTGGTTCATTTAGGACGTTGCTGTGTAAAATGTATGTAGAAATGTGTTGTGACGACGCAATATGGTATCGAGGAGGCAAAATGATAATTTTACCCCTTATCGGGGTTATCTCCGATTTGGGCTGATAAAGCAGTCATTGCTCAGGGTTATCTTTGAGATTAGACTGTTGCAAGTACTGGATGTCCTTAGGGTTATCTCTGAGGTGTGCCTGACCTTCCGGGGTTATCTTCGAGTTTAGGACTGAGTGCCTCGGGGTTATCTCCAAGGTTGAAGCTGATTGCTGGGGTTGAGATGAGCATCTCCAGGGCTATCTCTAGAATTGAACTGCACTCCTCAGGGTTATCTTCGAGGTTGAGACTGAGATTCCCGGTGTTGTTTCTTGGATTAAATATCTCAGGGTTATCTCCGAGATTTAAAAGGCTTCTCTGGTGGGATTTCTAGAACTAGAACTATTTTGTCCTCCAAGGTTATCTCTGAAAGACGATTCTGCCCTCCTGCAATGTTAGTTAACAGGAATGAAAAATTTCTATACACTTAAAATGAGACAAGATACTCATGATGCAATGTACAACAACATGATGCAAATGTATGATGCAATGTCATTTGTTGGACTGTTTTCCAACGGGATGTGATGACTGTTTGCTCCCACGACTTCTGATGGGGGTTGGAGTTATCACTGATGACTCTGATGAACTGCTTGGACGTGTGATCCAAAGTTCTCAATAACTTTCAGGATGTTGACATTGGGGTTATAACCAAAGCATTTAATCCTTGGTATAAACTTTCCACTGAAGATGTATCTCTCATGTACAAGAGACTTTGTGGGGATGTATTTTGTCTAAGGAGACCTTGTAAAATGTATTCCATCATTAGTCCTCACCGATGAGGATGGTCCTTCCTGGTTTGTGTCACCAGGTCCTTCTAATGCTCTGTCGGAGTTACTTCCAACTATATATGTCGCCAGGGCCATCTGACCTTCGTTGACATGTTCATCAATGAATGAGATCCCTACTGCATAGTGTCAAGGCTGCTTGACCTTTGTCGATATGTGCATAAATGGATGAGATCGTCGAATGGTCCCTAACGTTTCGTTGGGTTTAACTGCCAACGGCTAATGATGTCAAGGTGGCTTGACTTTTGTCGACATATACATTAATGGTTGAATTGAATGAAATACCCGTTGGGGAAACGTGTTGGAGTTACAACCCCAAACTGACGGCATCAGACCTTTATGAGGTATTATCGAGTGTAGTTTTCAATAGCTGTGATCGTCAGTATAGTTAACCCTATGTCTGGGTTAATACCAATGAGTTATGTGTAGACCCGCAGTTTGGTCTTGCAAAAAACCAGGATTTCAAGCTTTTCCGCTCAATCGCGTAGCATTTTTATTCCTGATTTAGCCTTTTCAGCTTGTAAGTTCTCCTTTATAACTCGAACTAGACCAAGCCATAGGGGTGGGCCCCATCCAGGGGAGCCGCAGGTACACCTGCGGTCAACTGTAGGTGGATTTAATTGGCTTGTGGCTTTCACAAGTCATTTTTAAGTTGTGCCTCACAGGAAATCCAAGAGCTCTTCTTCAGATCTACTCAGTTCGGGCATCTTTCTGCAAATTCTGTCACCATACAAGTGTTCTACATTGTCCTGGTAACGTATGCATGCATTCTTTTCTAGTTTCTATCCATTGGAAAATGAATTATCACATGAAATGCTTCTAAACACATAGTAGTGAATATGCATACTAATATGACTTGATAAAAAAAATTAAACATAGTAAATTTTAGTATTTAACCATGCTGAACATAATGATGTGAAAAACCTTGAATTTTGAAATAGTCAAATTGGCACCTTTTTTTGCTATTTCTTATCCTATTTGAGGACAAATGATCTAAGGTGAAAAAGCAAAGTAATCCTGGTATGTATGTTACCCTTATGGATTTTGAATTTGATATTATAATGCATGTAGGATGTTTATGACTGTGGGTAGGTGTGATACTGAATGGCCACCTAGTCATGCCTAGGTGCATATGGATAGTCCTGTTTACACATGAGACTATGGACAAAAAATTAAAAAATGTAGGCATTGGGTAGACATGCATTTTTAACTCTACTATAGGTGTATGTTAAAGTAATGCATGCATGCATGTAGTTATAAAATGCATTTGAAAAAAAAGCTCTAGGTTAGAATTTACCACACCATTTCTGAGGTAATTTGGAGACTTGTGTCCAGATATATGGATCTGGATCAGCCAAGTAGTTCCCGCAGGACCACTTCAGGTGTGCGGAGGAGGGCTTCTGATGTGCCTCGACCCCGTTTAGTTAGACAACCTCATCTTCTGGCGGAGGTAGTGATTCGTCCTATCCAGGTTGATGTGCCAGATGTTGAGGATGAGGAGAAAGATGTACCAGTTATGGACCCCTTTCCTACTGCTCATGTTCCCCGTAGGGATCTCCCAGGCATTTAGATAAAGATTCCAGAGCTTCTGGATGATTTAAGTCGATAACCCTCAATTTACTTGTATGCAAACGAGGTACAAACTGGATTTGGATCATCCATTTTTCATATTGATGAGGAGTAAAGATTATAATGTTGATCTAGCTTTATAATGTAGGTTCCCAGATTCACACAGCCTAGAGGGAATTGGTTTAGCATTCACTCCACGTATCAGGCTCTGCATCCTGACTATCGAGCGATTGTTCATGCTTGGGGATTTGAGGCGTTCTTTTCCATCCTCCCCCGTCGTTGTCCCTTGGGTTACCTCAGGGCATTTTTTGAGCGTTGGTTTCACCAGACTCAGTCTCTCCATTTGTTAGACTGTGATGTGATGATGACGCCGATGGATTGGTAGTTTATCACAAGTATGGAGTTTGGAGGGGCGCTAGTGCCTTATACGGCGAATATACCCCGACTGCCATTCGATCCTTGCTAGGAGTTCCTGATGAGGAGCTTAATGGCCAGACAGTTCGTACAGGTCCTTTGAGTGTAGATTCTATAAGCGTGCTATTGAGTGAGCCCATACCTGATGATCTGAGAGTCAGGGATCACATTCTTCGGTAATTATTTCTGATAATCATTAGGGGCTACTTCATAGCTGATAACTCTTCCACGGTGTCATTCACTTTGGTCAGCGCTAGACGAGATGTAGACTGTATTGGAGAGTATGACTGGGGTTCCTATACCTTCGCCTATTTCCTCAGGGGCATGCGTATTCGTTCGCAAGGCTTGATGGAGTCTTGGCTAGGATTTTACACATTTCTGCTGATGAGTATTTCTCTTTTGATTTCCCATGTACAGGTTAAGAGTATTGACTGACAACAGATGTTTACCTTTGTATTCGCAGTTCTGGGCCTATGAGAGGCTCCGTGTTTACATCCTGTGAGTGTGTTAGGCTTGGAGACCTATCCACGAGGACGACGATGGCATCACTCCATACTGGCAGAGGTTCTTGTAGCTGAGGGTTTCACCCATTGACGTCTACAGTTAGAGTTATTGACAGCTGATGTCATCACTTAGATTCCATATTCTGGGGAATACTTGACCGTTGGGTTTGAGGATGGGTACCTAACTAGTGTCGAGTACGTGATATCTACCCGTAGGATTCCTCTCTTTACAGATAGAGGATGAGAGCTCTATTTAGGAGAGCATGCTATCAAGAGCACCATATGAGAGATTTTTGTACCGATCTTGCCTCCTGCCAAGCATTATTGGCCTGTATCACAGTCGCCTGTCAGTGATATCCCAGTGATGGGTGTTGACGACTTTACATTATTAGAGGGTCCATATACACAGAAGATGTTTCATTACTGGTGGTCCCCTCGTACCATCGGAGCCCAGACCCTTGGGAAGTTGGACCAGGCATATTTTTTCATCCGGCACTTGGGCAGAGATACTGAGTGGTTGTGCCCTATTCTCGCTATATCTTTTGATAGGCGTTTGTTAGTCGTTTGGTGTCTGTGCCCCATTTCTCTGTATTTTTAGCTGTACAGAGATGATGTGTTAGATGATGGTGTACTTAAGAATGTATGTATTGTTATTCCCTACATCATATTTCCATCTATTGTTTATCATGCATGTATCATGTTGTGCATATATATGTATGTCCATAGATATTCAGCATTGACCCCTGGATGGTCTTATGATCCGGCCCACACAGATGTCTTCCTCGACAATTAGCCACATTGATCACACCCCACTAGTGTTGGTAGCCTCCCGTCTAAGGTTGTGGTATAATAGTTTGTCATCTCTAGACAAGGTTACCGTAGATCCGTTATTACAACACTCCATGACCCTCCTGATGTTCTAGGTACCTATGGGTTTTGTAGATAGTATGTTGGAGCACTGGATACCGGAGAGGCAGGTTTTCCATTTTGGGATTTAGGAGTTGACTCCTACCTTAGGGCAGTATGCGCGGCTGACGGCACTGCCACAAGACAGACCTTGCACGTGGATGGCTATCGACGAGAAGAGCCGCTAGTTTATAACCCTCACCGGGATGAGGCATAGAGTAGTACAAAATGAGATTACATTCAGTCATGTGATATACTAGCTTTTTCTGATAGACAGATTTGGCTCAGTGGACAGTTATACACGGCACTCAAGGGATTTTACCATACCAGAGCATTAGTGGAGTCTAGCAAGAGTAGATGTATTGTTGATGTGTATATTGTCATACGTGTATATGCCACAGTATATGGATGAGCTGGACATTGGTGTCATTATGGCAGTGATAGCTCTCAGGGAGGGTCACATCATTATGTCGATGATCATTACAGAGACATTGCGCTCAGCCACATATTGATGTACCCATCATGTAGGGGTATTTACAGGTAGCTCGGTCATGTTGTATGTGTGGTTTATGTCACACTTGAGACCGATTGGTACTTTCCGACGACATGGGTATTTCTTAACCCGTGATATAGCCATGTCTTACTCCTCTCAGCCAACGGAATGTACAGACGCTATGTCTTGGTTTGTATTCTTGGTAGGGATCGGAGATCCATTTGACATGTTGCCATATACAGGGCTCAGTTCACCCTACAGCTTCATTACTCATGCTTCTAGCATGTATTATCTTCCTCTAGCAGATTTGAAGGCATGAATACTTACCACCCACTGCCTGTGATGTCAAAGTTCGACCAGTTTCAAGATTTCCATCATTTTGAGGGGCATTGAGTATTATGCATTGATGGAGATAGATACATCATCGGCTGCAGTAGTATCCACAGTGCTGGGGATTAATTTTGATGATGGTGAGCTTATAGAGGACATTGATCTTCCCACCGAGGAGGAGTTATTCACTTGGTTGCCAGAAGCTCTTGTAGATTCTCCCAGTATGAGTGCTACTGTGATCAAGCATTCAACACAATATGTAGAGTAGAGTCTTCATCTGATGACCTTTGAGAGAGATCAAGCTAGGGCCTTGATGTTGATAACTCTTGATGGGAGAGATGCCGCTCTATTGGAGAGAGATGAGGCTTTAGCTCATAGAGATACCGTTATTGCTAAGCAAGATGAGGCTAAATCATCTAAAGATGCATTGATTATTGAGCGGGATGCTTCCATATCTTCCCGGAATGTAGCCTTTACAGATAGTACTACAGTGAGATCCCTTACCACTGACATCATTACTGAGATGAGTGCATATATTGATGAGCACAGTATTACTATGCACTTGGCTATAGATCTGTTGGCTTGTGTAGATACCCTTGGGCAGGAGCTCACAATGTTACCTCCTTCTTTTGAGAGAGACGCCATGTTAGATTTGATAGCTTGCATTGTGCTCTGATTTGTAGATATGCTTGTATTTTCCTGCACAGACTAGCTTATCCATTTTGTCATGTACAGTTCATATTGTATATATCAAAAAACATTATATATGACAGGGAAATATATTTTGATTCACTTCCCTTATATTTATGCTTTGCTACTTGTTGATATTTTCTTGTTTCTTTAAGGCTTATGATCTTGATGTATTCTGAATTCCTCCTTGATGAATAGACATTGTTATGTCCCAAGATTTTCAGAATGGATCATTGATCTGTATGTATCCCTACCCTCTTTGGTGTCTTGGGACTGGTTTCTGTATGGAAATGTGAAGAGGAGTGTGGCTTTCCTCCCTAAGATTGACGGCACCATAGATGGTCATCAGTTCTCCTTTGTATGGGGGAGCCTAGTTAGTTCTATCTCTTATGGATTGGTGTTGCTCTTTGAGGATTCAACCACAGCTTAGATGGTTGCCGACTCTCCCATTAGTGTGGGGAGATCAGTTAGTTCCATCCCTTTGGTCTGAAGCCGATGAAATGTGGTGGATTGAAAGTTGATCACAGTACTGTTGACAAGTTTTTATATTTTCGTAGGGGGTTAGATCGAACCATAAATGGCTTCCTACGTACTCCTATTGAAGAGGAGATCAGGTCTGCGTAGTTCGAACCTGGTGTAAGAGGTTCAACGTTGTATGTGAAGAGGGTAGAAGGGTGTAGAAATGTTTTTGTGATTTTTTTTTGTAGGGAAGGGTGTAGAAAAGGTTTTGTTGTTTTTTTATTGGGATCGGGCCATATATAATGGTTGCCTATGTTCTCCCAAGTATCGGGGAGATCAGGTCGATGTAGTTCACCCCAAGTTTAGGACGAGTTTCAGCCAAAAAAGTTTGATCCCATGTTTAGGACAAACTACTGGGGAAAAGTTTGATCCCATGTTCAGGACAAACTGCGGGTGTGAAAGAGTTTGATCCCATGTTCAGGACAAACTACAGGTATAAAAGGTTCAATCCCTGGTGGGATAACCAAAGTTGTATGGTAGATAAATGAAGTGAAGTATCTGCAGATCCGAAAGCAGGCTGCTGGATTTAATAGTGTGATTGTCCCTAATAGGGCAGATGGGTATGAACAAAGTTTATATGTAGAAAGGGTTAAAACCTGAAATGAATGGGGATCTAGTGATCCAAAACCAGGATGTTTGTTTAATGGTAACTGTCGATGTCGAGATTTTTATTGTCCTTCTTCTATTCTGTGTTTTTTTGGTGTTCTCATGTTAGGTGAGATTTTTTTGAAAAAACAAGTTGTGAAAAGGTCCAACATTTATATGTCGACGATTTGACTGTAAGAGTTGCTAGTTTTTTTTAAATAGTTATACAAATACAACCGAGGAATGGTTTTCACATTGACCAGTGATGTGACACTGCTAAACGAGTCTGTGAAAACGATATTCATTAAGGTCCGAGGACTTACTTATGCGGAGGGAAAGTGTTTAGGCACCCCCCAACATCCGTGTTACCACGGTGACCATCACTTTTTAGTTAAACTGTTATATGAATGCGTGTGTGTGTGTGTGTGTGAATCAATATGCAATTTATTTGGAAGTAGTGCTATGTCTCGTTCACACCTATATACAAAGGGTTTAAATTTATGTAAAAATTCAATTTTAACAAGATATAGCAATGATGTTTTATAAAAGAGGTTTTTCAAACCCTGTGCTCAATAATAATTGAGGCCTTTGATACTTCGATTTTATTAAATGTTCGGCTTAATTGCTTTTATTTTCAAGATGCGAATCATCTTCGAGAAAATAATATATAAAGTAGTGTTGAACTGCTCATGGGCATGAAACCTATCTAAGGAAATTCAAACACCGTGAATAATTTACAAGCTGCTTACAGCTGAAAATGTCCATCACGGGAACTAAATCTAGATTTATTAAACTGAATCTATGATCAGATGATTCCTTGGCTTACATGATGTCATAATTTATATGAAAATAGTAAGCAGTTATATATATAAAAGCTGTAAATATATATATATGCAGACATGATCAACCACCACGAAGCACCTCCATGGGTGATCGAAAATGTAAATATATAAAAGTGGAAAATATATATATAGAGACATGATCAACCACCACGAAGCACCTCCATGGGGGATCAGAAATGTAAATAAAGCAGTAAATTTGATCAACCGCCACAAAGTAAACTCCAGGCGGGGCTAAATGTAAATAAAGAAGTAAAAACGATCAACCGCCACAAAGTAAACCCCGGGCGGGATTGAATGTTTAATAAAGCAGTAAAAGGCCTTAAAGAAAACTCCAGGCCTGACAGAAATGAAAATATATATATATATAAGTGGTAAACGCACAGGATATATATCGATCCCGGTTCGGTTTATCATTTCAGCGATTTATCGCTATATATATAAGAAATAAACGATGTGGATATAAAATCCAAGCTCATCGAACAGAGTTCGACAACAGTTCATATATATAAGTATATATATAGACAAAAGCAAATAAACGCTCCAGACGTGAGTCCAGGCTCAATCGAGGCATAACTCGATAATGTTAGTCCATATAAATATATATATATATATATAAGAGGAAATAAAAGCCACGGACCGAAGTCCGGGCATACACACGCAACACGACTCTCAATGTGAAGAACAGTGTGTGCAAAGTAGAAGAAAAAGGCTTTAAAAGGAGTATGAAGGCTTACAGTGGACTGCCAAAGAAGACTTCTATAGCTTTAAATGGATGGACACTCGGCTTCTGCCGATAAAAATATAACTGAATATAAGCTCAAGTGTTTAAAATGAGAAAACACTCAGTTTAGTGTGTATATAGAGCAAATTGGATAGGGCTTCCTCGCTATTTTCTCTTATAAAATGGCCACTCCAAGCCCTCTATTTATAGAGGGGGGGAGCCGCAGGTACACCTGCGGCAGCCGTAGATGTACCTACAGCTGCCCGGGTGCCCTGGGCTTCGCAGGTCCCATCATCTTGAAGTACGTGTATGCGTGCAAGATGATGTCTGCTTGAACTTGTGGAACTTCAATCCGAGCCTCCGATTGAGGTGTATAAGACCTTTTACGGAGTGCTATTGTCTAGATCTATGCCATGACATGGGATTAGAGGTTGTCAGAAGTCAGGAAGATGGGACCATGCCCTTGGTCTTTAAGCTTCAAATTCTATTCAGTGTGCTGCTTTGTGTAGTAGTCACTCGGGATTGGAACTCCTTGGTTCTTGTGGGACATTGTTGTGTAGAATGTATGTTGAACTGTTGCTGTGACGGCGCAATATGGAATCGATGTGGCAAAATTATTTTTTTCCCCTCACCGGGGTTATCTTCGATTTGGCTAATAAAGCAGTTTATTGCTCAGGGTTATCTTTGAGATTGGGCTACTGCAAGTACTGGATGTCCTCAGGGTTGTCTCTAGGGTATGCCTGAACTCACGGGGTTATCTCCGGTACTGGAGCTAAGTGCCTCGGTATGGTTTCTAAGGTTGAAGCTGACTGCATAGGTTGAAATGAACATCTCCAGGGTTATCTCCGGAACTGCAACTGCACTTCTCAGGGAAGTGTGTTCATTGCCTTTGAATCATATTAGACCATTTAGATTTCGGTTGAATTTATTTCTAGTAGAATATTTGGTGTCCCATCATCTCTTCGTGGAATAACTGGTCCGTTCTCCATAACCTACCATTCCCAAGGATTTCTTTACAGATAGATCCTCATCCGGAACTTCCAGAAGTTATAATTTTCCATTCCAAACAGCAAAGGAGGTCTATTGATTGATTGACCTTCTTGATTGTTGTTCCCGAACTGTGCCATGTCAGAATCCTTCCCTACAAGTCACCTTTAAGACCAAGATAAGTAGAGCCAAGCTCTAATACCAAATGAAATTTATCTAGGCACACTTAGAAGGGGGGTTGAATAAGTGTGGGAGCAATCTATGACCAACTTTTAAACTTTTAAGTTAAAGTATTAACTTCAGGCTATTATAATGATTGAAATCAGTTTACTGAATTAATATAGCCTATTAAAGAAAATATCCTGCTAAATTTATATCTTAAGTAAAATACTTGATGTCAAAGAATTATCTTAATATAATATAAGTGTTCAAATTTTAATTATTAAGATAATTAAAATAGCTTATGTGATTTTAAAGTAAAGCAAATAATAAAATCAATACCAAGATTTTTTACGTGGTTCGGCTATTACCCTCTATAATAATAGCCTAGTCCGCATCCAATACCAACTAGTATTGGTGACTCTTCAAGCACTTTTGCTTCCTTGAACCTATTTGTAAACCTTTTCTCTAATCCACTAGGATTAAAACCTTTAGACTATACTTAGTCTAAAATAGTAAATTCAATACAATATAGAGGTCTACGATCAATGCAAGAATAATCAATTTAACAATTAAAGGCTCAACTAAATGCAATGATCAATTAGCACACAATAGATAAAGAATTAATTTCTTACCGAATACTAGCTCAAATAATACCAGAAAATTAATTTCTTAGCTTCTCAAAAGGTTGCACTTGACAAAATCAGATTGGTCAATAATAATAGTAATAAGTGCAATGAATATTTCGTGAGTTCTATTTTTCCAAACATCAGAATACTCTTTTTATAGCCCACCATATAATGTTACCGTTAAAAAGATAAGTTCTAATTTGATTTAACGGCAGAATAATAACCAAGAAAATTAACGCTGCATGAGTCCACAAAATCTGGCTTGGTTATAACATCTCCAACGGTAAAGCTTAAACACAACGTTAACAAATATCCAAAATAAATTCCTGTTGGTTACACAATTTGGATAACTCAAAAGACCACAAAAAGATAATCACTTTAATCAATTGACTTTCTCTCTCCATGCATTAACCAAGTGGCGTGTAGAAGAACACTTATCATTTCCAACTTCCAAGACACGGTTTCTCATAAACCATAATTACCTCTTCCTTGAAAAATATAAATATCAAATCACCAAAAATACCACGTGTAATTCAAGAATACCATTTAATAATATGCATGTGAAAATATATATATATATATACGTGGATATATATATATATATATATATATATATATATATATATATATCCACGTGTAATCCAAGAATACCATTTAATAATATGCATGTGAAAATGTGTAACATAAAGTCATGCATAAATCTAATCTCAAGTTATTAAAAATAACCTTTTAGAATTTTTTAAAACATTTTTCATTTAAGACATAACAATGCAAATAATATGTCCTAGAGCCTTTAAATGAAAAATCAGTTATTATGCAATTGACCTTACATTTGTCTCCTAGAAAAGAAAAACTTCTTCATCCACTGGGAGATCTCACAATTGTTCTTTCATCAACGAATTCCTGAAACACCATAAAACAATTTAGTATATGAACATTTCATCATCAAAACTTAAGGATGGAATATGACAAAGTCAACACCAGGTAAGTGTAAGAAAGGTGGAAGTCTTTCCGTAGATACGGTGACTAATTAAATAACCACACAATCTTTAGGCGTTTACCTTTTGAACCACTTGCCTAGACACCAGTAGTTTGATTAATTTAAAATTCAGCCTCCTCTTGGAGTTTCTTGTCCTAATTGAGCTCGAGAGTCCTAGGGGCCAACGTTTACTTGATTTTATTAGGTCATGGTTATGCAAAATGCAAATTGAGTTATTTGTGGTCCAAGGAAGGATGATGAAATCCCCACCTTATCTTGTTACAGGTTGTGCCCTACGTGAGTGAATGCATGAATGCGGCAAATAAAAAAAATAAACTAAACTACTATTTTTTTTATTCTATTTTTCAAAAAAAAATTGGAGATACGAAGTACCGAATAAAGCGCGGCAACAAATTTTTTATCTTTTCGCTCCTTCGATTCGCTTCAATAATCCTGTAGAAAAAAAAATCAGAGTTAAAACTTATTCAAATAAATAAAAATTAGGGAATAAATAAAAATTAATCATAGTCTCCGGCAGCGGCGCCAAAAACTTGATGTGATAAAATATGTACTGCAAGTGCATATTATCTAATTGAAAAACTGGCATGTACAGGTCGAACCCACAGAGACTAGATTAATTTTAATATTTCCTTAATATCAATTGTAGGCGAATTATAAATAAATTTTGAGACTTAATTAACTAGAATATGAAAACAAATAATGAGAAAATAATCTGGGAATCCGAATCTATTAAATAATAAACATAACATATAATTCAATCTCTTCTATTTTTATAACTAAATTATGATTTTGATCTCCCTTCCCTTTAATTTAGTAATTTACAATTAACGTGGGCAAGCATAGACTATGAAAATTTAAGGATTAACTATAACCCATCAAAATTTCTTTGAGCAAGCATGAATTATGAAAAACTCATATCTTAACAATAATCTATCAAAACCACTTAATTAATTTAAAATCACATAAGAACTATAAAACGAAAGTATTTCAATAACGAAACACGAAGGCGAAATCAATTAAACATAAAAGCATAAATAATAGAAGAGATAAAAAAATATTATTACGAATAATTATTTAATTTCAACTTCATCCTAGATTAAAGAAATTAACTAGACATGAAAATAAATAAATTAACTAAAATAAAGAAGAAGTAGAAGATTGAAAATAAATAAGAAAAGTCACTTTATAAACGATCCTAAAGTAATACAATACCTAATAATTTCTCTCTAAAACAAGAGACCTATTTATAGGAAAAATAACTTTGAACCCTAATTTAGATTCATTGAAATTGGACACTTCTGTTCCCTTTCCATGTAGGTTTAAATTTCCTGGTGGTAATCAACTTCTTAAAAAGATCTTGTAGATAAAGAGATCTTCTAGAATAACTTTCCTTTCTCTTGTTGGATTTACTTGCACACTAAGATTGTTCCACCTCTTTTCTTCTCCTTGTCAGATTCTTCTTGGACATTCCTTATATGAATAAGAGCATTAAATATCGCTTGATCACCAAGATTTTGACTTTATTGCAACAAATATTTAATCCTACAAAATAAAATAAAACATATTAATTTAATAAATTAATGTTGTTAAAAGGACAAAATTAGGGATAATAAAATGTATTAATTACATGTCTATCAAAATCCAAGAAGGCTAAGGGAAAGGCAAAAGGAAAGGATAATGAGAAACCTGATCCAGGTAGCAAAGAAATCTACTTCCATTGCAACAAGCCGAGTTATTGGAAGAGGGACTGCAAGGAGTTCCTTGCAGAACAAAAGTAGAAGAAGCTTGGAGAAGATTTGAATCCCAATCAAGGTTTGTTTATGATTGAAATTAATTTTTTTGAAAGTCAATCATCTACTTAAGTATTGGATACCGGTTGTGGTTCTCAGATATGGAATAATATGCAGGGACTGATCAGAAGTAGAAAGTTGAGCAAGGATGAGGTCGTCATACGAGTGGAAATTGATCAAAGGTTGTTGTATTAGTTTTAGGGACTTACTATTTAGCACTGTCTACGGGCAAGTCCATTAGTTTAAATAATTGTTATTTTGTTTCGTCACTTATTAGAAACATTATTTTAATTTATGTATTGGATATGGATGGTTTTGACATTATAATAAAGAACAATAGTTGTTCTATTTATAATAATAATGTTTTATATGGTGTTAGTAATTTGCAAAATGGACTTTACATACCTGACTTGCATGAAAATATGCTTCAAATTAAACAAACTAGGAAAAAGAAAAGAGATAATGTAAATTATACCTTTATGTGGCACTGTAGACTCGATCATATTAATGAAACAAGATTATCGAAGTTGCATAAAGATGGTCTCTTAAAGCTATCTGATTATGAATTATATCCAACTTGTGAACCTTGTCTCATGGGCAAAATGACTAAATCTCCTTTTAGTGGAAAAGGAGAAAGGGTTACAGAGTTGTTAGCGTTGGTTCACACAGATGTATGTGGACCTATGACAACGAATGAAAGAGGAGGGTATTCTTATTTTATTGCATTCACTGATGATCACTCAATATTTGGATATGTGTATTTAATAAAATACAAATCCAAATCATTTCAAAAGTTCGAAGAGTTCAGAAGTGAAGTTGAGAAGCAAACTGGCAAGAGTATTAAGATTCCTTGATTAGATCAAAGAGGTGAATACTTAATTAGTGAGTTTCTCAATTGTGTCAAAGAAAATGGTATAATCTAATAATGGACTCCACCAGGAACACCACAATTAAATGGTGTATCTGAAAGGAGAAATTGAACAATGTTGGACATGGTTCATTTCGTGATGAGTTTTATCGATCTTTCGGTGTAATTCTGGGGATATGCCCTAGAAGCGGCTACATATCTACTAAATAAGGTTCCTTTGAAATCCGTCCCTAAGACTCCATATGAGATGTGGACAGGGAGGAAGCCTAGTCTTAAGAATGTTATGATTTGGGGATGTCCAGCTTATGTTAAAAGGTTTCAAAATGATAAGCTTGGATCAAGATCTGATAA
This sequence comes from Panax japonicus, assembly GCA_020205505.1. NCBI lineage: Eukaryota > Viridiplantae > Streptophyta > Magnoliopsida > Apiales > Araliaceae > Panax > Panax japonicus. Next base: position 27,063 of record JAINUV010001350.1, on the reverse strand, counting down.
GTGCACGTTTGTGGGATATCCTAAAGAAAGTTTAGGATACTGTTTATATAATCCTACTGAACAAAAGGTGTTTGTTGCTAAACATACTGCCTTCTTGGAAAAGGAGTTTATCCTTGAAGGGGCCAATAGGAGGAAAATAGATCTTGAAGAAATTCAAGAACCACAAACCACTGCAGGTCAAATGGATGAACATGTCCAAGTAGAGATACCTTCTGTACCACACCCTATTCATAAATCTGGAAAAATACCAAAGATACCTAATAGGTATGGTTTCATCATAGAGGATGAAGATGAGGTACACATCATAAATGTTGATGAACCATTGAATTACAAACAAGCTATGAGTAGTAAAGACTCAGAGAAGTGGCAAGAAGGCATGAAATATGAGATAGACTTCATGTATGAAAATCAAGTATGGACTTTGGTTTCACCACTTGAAGACATTAAGCCTTTTGGGTGTAAACGGTTTTTTAAAAGAAAGATTGAAGTAGACGGCAAGGTAGAGACCTATAAGTCCCGACTAGTCGCAAAAGGTTTCAAACAAAGACAAGGAGTTGACTATGAGGAAACCTTATCACCAGTAGAGATGCTCAAGTCTATTAAGATTTTGTTTGCGATTGCAGCTTACCATGACTATAAAATCTGGCAGATGGATGTGAAAACGACCTTCCTTAATGGGAAACTTAAGGAGTATGTGTATATGACACAGCCAGAGGAATTTATCTTAAAGGTTGGAACAAATCAAGTCTGTAAGCTACAACGATCCATTTATGGATTGATGCAAGCTTCTCGTAGATGGAACATTCGTTTTGATGAGACAATCAAAGAGTTTAATTTTATTAAAAGTAAAGAGTAACCATGTGTGTACAAGAAGGTTAGTGGGAGCGCTATTTCATTTCTTGTATTATATATTGATGATATATTACTGATAGGGAATGATATTCCTATGCTACAATCGATTAAAATCTAGTTATCTAAACACTTCTCCATGAAGGACATGGGTGAAACATCCTATATTTTGGGGATAAAGATCTATATAGAAAAATCTAAAAGGATGCTTGGCTTGTCCCAAGGAATGTACATTGACTCGATGCTAAAGAGGTTTAGTATGGAAGATTCCAAAAGAGGTCTCATGCCGATGAACCATGGAATACATCTCTCTAAGAAACAGGCTCTAAAGACACCTAAAGAGAGAGACCATATGAGTAAAATTCCTTATGCTTTAGCAATTAGATATATTATGTACGGTATGATATGTACTAGACCGGATGTCCCTCATGCACATAGTTTAACAAGCAAATATCATTTGAATCCAAGAGAAGAACACTGGAAGGCATTGGAAAATATCATAAAGTACTTGAGAAGAACTAAAGATGTATTTTTTGTCTATGGTGCATCTGAATTGAAACTAGAGGGCTTCACAAACTCAAGATTTTAAACGGACCAAGTTGACAGTAAATCCATTTCGGGGTATGTGTTTACCTTGAATGGTGGTGCAGTGAGTTAGAAAAGTTCCAAACAACAGACAATTGTTGATTCAGTGACAGAGGCAGAGTACATAGTTGCAAGTGAAACTGAAAAGGAGACTATTTGGATGAAGAAGTTCATAACCGAACTTGGTGTGGTTCTTAGCATTAGAGGTCCAACACCTTTATTTTGTGACAACACCATAGATATTGTGCAGGCTAAGGAACCCATGTCTCATTAGAAATCCAAACACGTGTTGCGGTGGTTTCATTTGATTAGAGAGATCATTAAAAGAGGAGATGTCACTCAAGAGCGCGTGGACTCTCAAGAAATATTGTAGATCCATTGACTAAAGTGCTAACACAACAGAAGTTTGATCGTCACTTAGAGAAGATGGGTATAAGATACCATGGCGATTGGCTTTAGTGCAAGTGGAAGATTGAAAGTAGTATGCATACAAGCAAATCATGTATGATAATAAAGAATATATGTTGTAATCAATATTATTTATTTATTAATAAAAGAATTATTTATTAAAGGTATTTAATTATCTACATGGTGCTATTTTAATAATATGTTATAAACCTATAGTTTAAGAAATGTTTTTAGAATCATGATGAGATCATGCTTATGAGATCTAAATTCTTATATAGCTTAAAACTAAAATGTTCCCAATCAATGGATTACTAAAATGGGGATTATTGAATCTAGATAGATTGGTGCATACGTTGCTTACTCATTGGATGAGGATGACTGATCTCATAATCATTTATGTGGAGACATTAAAGCAAGTATGTAAGTGCTTATTGGAGAATAAGTTCACTGAACGTGACTCGCTATGGAATACCTAATGGAGTTTTACTTACCTGTCAATAGGAATTCATGTAGTGATAGTAGTATAAGTGATTCTCAGAGTTGAGATCATCATAGTATCTTGTATATAATGAATCACATTTTGACTTATTCCTTTAGACCCTTAGGGTATATCAAAGGGTATGCTTGGGTGTAATTAGTTATATATGGAGATAATGAATAATCAATAAAGAATCTACCACTTCTAGTAAAAGAAGAGAAATATCCTATTTGATTCGATAAATGACAACCTAGGAATCCTTGGCCAAGGTGGAATGAAATTAGAAAGGAATTTCTAATTTATATTTATTCGGAGTTATGCATTTGGGAATCGAAATACAAATAATTAAATAAAATAAGACTTGATAGTAATTCCATGTCTTATATTTAATTAGGGACATTGTATGGTGGAATGATTGAATTGTATGGTAACTATTTACTCAAAGGTTCTTTTATGATTAATGTTGAAATATTTATTATTTGGAAAGTCATTGATTAATGAGGAGGCTTTTCCTTATTGTGGAATAAATATTGTTTATTTAAATAAATAGATTGTATACTTTATTTATTACAACCCAGAGAACCAGATTGTCCAAAATTTAAGTTTAAAGAATTAATTATTAATAAAATAAATTTTGATTAATAATATTCTATGTTATGTGTTTATTAATCGTTCTAGAAGATGATTATAAAACGGGAGGATTCTGGCTACGAGCTGGACTGAACGAATATGAATTTTCAAGATGAAAATAAAATTTTTCCGAGAACAAAAATATTTTTTAACAAAAAGACGAAATAGGCACTCTTCACCTGACGAAACCCTGACGGTTAGGATTTGAATAACCTAAGCCATTTCGACAGTTCGGTAAATCAAAATTACATTCCATCAAAAGATTTGACGATAATATATTGTGAAAAGTTAAGTAAGCCGATAAAAGTTTTTCTCGAAAAATGTGTAAAAATCGGACGAAATAAAAATGATGAAAAGTATTGTTATGTACTTTTTATTCGTTTAACTACGTTAGGGGAAAACGTGAAGGAAAACGCTTAACATCAAAAAGTGTTTTTCAGTTTTTTGGAGATCCAAAGAATGCGTAAAAGTTAATCTGTAAAGGAAAGACGAAATGTCCAAAAATAATTGGATTCCGATAATCCCAGTTTTTTGAACTGTCGAACGAATCCCGAAAGACGGAACCACGAAGCTTCCAGGAGAAGCAACATGAATAGTAAGGAGGTGTTAATAGTAAAGAGGTGTGAATAGTAACTTTGGAGCGAAATGACTATTTTACCCCTAGATTTGGTTTTCTATAAAAGGAGAGCCTTAGCTCATTTGTTGGTGATTTTGAAAATCACCAACACTTGATAGAGAGAGAGTTCGGATGAAGAGGAGAAGTAAGTGGAAAAGCTAGGCCGAGTGCAAACTTTATCCAACGGAAGAAGATTAAAGAAGAAAGGTAATCCAAAACCTTGTTTAATATAATTTTTCTTTAAGTTTTATATGTTAAAAACATACCTTAATGACAATAAAAGTAAAAGATGTTAAGAATAATTTTCACATATGGTTGAAATAATGAGAAAACAAAGAAATAAGAATTAAAAGTTTAGTTTATAAATTTCTTAAGGAATTATGAATTGTTTAATGAATTTGAACGATCCGAATGAATCATATGAATAATTCAAAGAAATAGGTAAGGATAGATGTTTTATAACACAAATTCCAAGAAAAAGTGAAATTGTATTCAAAATATAAATTAAAAATGAAGAACGAACGAAGAACGCAAAGTACACGCGAAAAACACGAAGAGCGTTGTTGATTGACAAATTTAAGACCATCGTAGTATAATTTGTTATTGATGGACAAGTTTAAACCATCGCATATAAGTTAGTTACTTATTGCTTGGTTATGAACGATAGAAACGTTCATGAAGAACGGATTAAACTTAGCTATAACGAAGTTATGAATTTTTTTTTGTTAAAGATGAACAAGAAGTAGAAAGTATGTAAATGAACCCAAAGGTGTATGGTTTCATTAAAATGTAAGAAAATATAAAAAGCATGAGTCGTAAACTTAAGAATGAACAAATTCCGAGTTTAGATAATCGAATTACGGACGAACGAACGAAGAACGTTAATATCGTAAAAAGAATGAAGAAGGAAATTTAAGCCAATTGAATGGCATGTTAACGGATTCAGAATAAATTTCTATCCGAGGGAAGTTGAAGTACGTAAGATATGGAGGAGAATGACTTTGGAACAACCTCGTTTCGAGTTATAATGAATAAGTTATGAGATTATAAAGTAAGTTATCGAGTTAAGTGGAATCTCCTCCTCCTCGTCCTCCTCATCGGACTATGGAAGCTCAACAGGGTCCTCCTCATCCGTCTCTATCTCATCCTCCTCATCAGGTACTCTCTCATGCTCAACTCCTATGACCAACGGAACTGTTTCCCATGGCAGTAGTTGTTGCCAAATCACCTAAATATCTCGAGGCTCCTCCTCTCTAGTCTGACTTGATCCTCCTATATTAGCCATCCTGTCAACCAAAGTTTAAGTTTTAATTATTAATCATTACTACTCAACACTCACGAGCACATAAGTTATAATGACATAAGCACATAAGTGTTTTATTACTTTCCCTTTCCTAAAACTCGATAAGAGTTTATCATCACTATCTTTTCAAAGGTTACTTCCTAAGGCTTTTCTCCCACCTAAGGTTCATAACCTAAAGCTTTGATACAAACCTGTGACACCCCTAAATTTAGGTACTTCATTCCCACAAGATTTGGTACTCACTATCCATACATTCATACTATCTGTAATGACTGAGAAATTCGAATTTTATTATAAAATAATTTTATTGAATTAAATAATAAATAAAATTATATTCTATGTGTTATCAAGATGGTTGTCATTATATAACCTAATAATGTGGGAATGTCATAGTATTTTAGCTACGTGAAGGAATTAAAGTGTTTGAATTTCCAAGACAAAAATAAAAGTTTTTCGAGAAATTTTTCAAAAAATACTATTCATCGATAATTGCTCGGAAATTATTTTTGAATTTTCGAGAAATACGTAATGATAGAATAATAATCTAAGTATGGAAAATGCAATATTTCGCTTGCGAACTTAAATTGAGAACGTTAAGGAAAGGAAAGTATTAATGAGTTAAGTAATAATCGTATGATACGTGAGTATTGTACGAAGTAATGAATACAAGTATAATACAAACTATTATACGGGTTTGTATGAATGATAGAATATCATATATAATGAATTTCTATACAAGTTGGAATACGAGAATGATACATAGACAATACGTTTTATGTATTAAGCAATAGTATTGGACTTGTAGGATTTGTTAGGAATTGTTACAAGCCCAAGTGAATAAATGGTAAGGCCCAAATGTTAATTAATGAACAAGTTAGTGTTTATTAATGCAAGCCCAAAAGATATGTTAATCTGAGTCCAAGCTAGGATCCATGAGTTGTATTGACCCATGGGGCAAACCATGTTAATATGGTTAATCTTGGTAATCAAGTATTATGTGTAGTGACCAAGTATTATGTGTGATGACCAAGGCTTAGGTGTAGTGGTCAAGTAAGAGATAAGAGTTGTTATTAGCAAGTAATGAATAGTAAGGAGGTGGCTTAAGGAGGTGGGGATAACATATTAACTAAACTACCCTAACCTTGAGAATTATATAAATAAAAGGAGATTGCTAGCCATTTATTACTTGTTCAAATTATCCAACCAATTTATAAAGTGCTTAAGTGTTAGAGAGAATAAGCAAGAATAAGTTACTTCTGTTTGTAAGAAGAAGAAGACTTTTTCAAAAGAACTTCAAGGGGTAAGATTTCTTCTCCATTTATCTTCTATCTCTACCATGATAGGTTGATAAGAAAAGTATGGATTAAGGAACATGGATGTTAAGAAGCAAGAAGAATGAGTAATCAATGAACTTAAGTTGTATAAGTAGGAAATAAGTCATTTACACTTGTATAAGTTACGAACTTATAAAGAAGTTATATGAACTTAATATGAGTTTATCTTAAGAAGTAGTATGAAAGTGAAGAACTTGTATGAATATGTATCATGTGTACATGAATGATATTATATGTTGAGAACATATAAGTATGGTGATTAAAAAGACCTTAACTTTCATAAGTGATGAACAAAGAAGCTATAAGTTGGTTATACTTTTATAAGTTATAAGCTCATAAAAGAATAAGTCAAAATCCAACATAAAAATAAATTGTTGTAGTAAGTATGTTGAGATGTTCATATGATGAATTGAATTCATTTGAAGTAATGAACAAATCATAAGTAATGAAGATTTGCCGGAAATTCCACGATTAGACGATAATCGTCGAATTCGTAAAATTCTCAGAATAGAAGTCAAATTTTGTGTTTGAACTTAGAAACATTGGTTTTCAATGGAGACAAGTCATATTTGGCATTCTAGAGTTGTGGACTAAAAAATGATCGAATTCTGACTTAGAACGAAGAAACGAGCGTTGAACGTTCACGAACGTTTATCGTTTTTGTTAAAAATGAACCAATAGGTGAATTTTTAGCAAACGAAGTAAAATAGATAAAATTCTTACATGAACGTGTAGAGCATGTAATTTGTGAAATGTTGGCTTTTGAACGAGCCAATTCGGACTTATAACGAAGAAGTTATGAGCCCAGGAAGTTCGTAAAATTTGAAGTCTGTAAAAAAAATCTGGTGCACAGAGCTGGCACCGCGGGGCCAGCCAAAGGCAAATTGGTTAAGCCACAATGCCATGAACAGGTCTTGACCTACTGCAGAGTGGCGCCGCAGCGCGGCCCACTGAGTAAGGACTCGCGCCGCAGTGCCATCCCTACTGTTAACTCGCGCCGCAGCGCGGCTTAATGAGTACAAGCTGGCGCTGTAGCGCCTGTGACGCCCCCAAATCCGGGTCTCTTCCAACCCGACAAATGGTGCTACACGGTACTACCATTCATTCACACATTTCCTCAAATAGACACAAGAGGACTAATATAACTCCATATTATATATCAAAGTAATATTACATTACCCAGGTTCTTTGTAACCCTTTCATTTGTTCTTGTCATAATATCAATATATTACAGACATTCTTCCTATACTATTACATAAGTATGCTACGGGTTCGTCTTCGCCTTGCCTTTATCCTTGCCAGGTCCTTCAGTCCGCTCGATCTTAGCTGTGTTCATATGGTTCAAGCAAGAGTGAGCATAGCTAGCTCAGCAAGTACTATAATTCTAATAAACAACATGCTTGAAACATAGAACTAATATATCTCCAGTAACTGAACAATAGTTACGAAGTACTATCGAGGATTCAAAATAGCACTTCATTTCCTTCAAAACGTTCTTCCATCAATATTCAGTAGAATAACAATTATGACTCAAGATTATGAGCATACATAAGTTCTTTTGAAAAGGACATCCCGGCACTAAGTCCGTAAGTCCGGCATAGCTTACGAGCACTTCTGAGTGATCAGCTCATAGTACTCTATGTTGATCAACACTACATTCTTTAAACGTGTATACGTTTAATTGTGGCAACCTCACGTGCCTGTCGTTAAACGACAAAAACATTTGAACATGCGTGGTCTTCGATTGAAAACCGTACCAATATAACTCGGTAATTTATAAATCCTGCTTGACAAAATCATAATATAAGTCTAGCCGGAAGAATTGGCTTAAGACTTCATCATTCTAGATTTCATGTGAAAGAGAACATGAATTACAAAGCTTGTCCAGACTGAACTGGAACAAGGGTTAGAATACTTGCCTTTGGCGTCTGCTTACTGGTTAATACTCGTACACTTTAAGTCTCTATGATTCTACAATTCATAATCATACAACGTACCATATTAGTTCATAATTAACCAAGTATGCTTTCTATTATACCTTACCCTTCATCTCAATGTAATTCTAACTTAGTTTCATTATTAAGGGTTTCGGCTTTCATTACGTCATTCATATCCCGCTCGTCTTTGATTGATTATAAACATGCATTAGTGTATTACAAGCACCTTACAATTTCTTAATTATGTTGTGATTACATCACAATTCATTACTATTAATCCCTCTTTCATTCTATACTTGGAACCCTTCTTCTCTATCTTCTTCCTTGTTCTGGCGCCGCGGCGCCACTAATTGGTCTATGACTCGCGCTGCGGCGCGAGTTAGCAGTGTGCCATCATCCGGCCTCGCGCTGCGGCGCGGCCAAGAAGGCTTAGAGTCGCGCCGCGGCGCGGACTCTGGTCCTCAGAAAATTTTGCAGTTTTTGAAAATTTTGCTAACTTCCCGGACGCATAACTTCTTCGTTTTAACTCCGAATTGGTCCGTTCAAAAGCCTACGGTTCACAAATTTCATAATCTATGCGTTCATGCAAGAATTTTATCTATTTGACTTCATTTGCTAAAATTTGAACTATTAGTCCATTTTAACGAAAACGATAAACGTTCGTGAACGTTCAACGCTCATTTCTTCGTTCTAAGTCGGAATCCGGTCATTTTCTAGTCCGCAACTCTGTAATGACTATAATGACTTGTCTCCATTGAAAATCAACGTTTTTGACTTCCAACACAAAATATGACTTCTATTCCGAGACTTTCACTAATTCGACGTTAATCGTCTAATCGTGCAAAGTTCGTCAAATCAACCATACTAAGCGTTCTAAGTGGATTTTAACCAACATATCATCATTTCAAGTTATTTACTACACCAACTTATAATCAAAGTAGGTTTTGACTTATTTCCATAAGTCATTGACTTTCTCAACTTATGAATTAGAAATCTTCATACTCATGACTTACCAACAATTTAAGTCCTTCAATCAATGTTCTCATGTTATAAACAACATACTAACATCATATGACAAGTCCTTCATGATCCTAACAACTTATTAGGGTTCAAGTTGCTTATTCAACCTATTCGTCTTAAGTTCATTCCTTATAACTTATTACATGTTATCCTCAAGCAATCCCCCTTCTCTATCAATCCTATCATGGAAAAGATATAGATAAAAGAAAATGAGTCTTACCCTTGAAGACTTCTATTTGCTTTGGAAACTATCAAAGGTTGAAGTGGTTTATAAGTGCTTTAAGTGACTTATTCTCTCTACCAAATAAGTAGCTTATATGCTTGAGAGGAAAGTGTTTGGATGATAACAAAAACAACCAACAAAATGAAATGAACTTGGTATTTATAGGCCACCAAAGCTTGGGGCAAAATGGACAATAATCAATCCCACCTCCTCATTCCACCTCCTCATTCCACCTCCTTACTATTCACAACTTAACCTTCAAGTCTTCTTGCTAGCCACTTCTTTTACTTGCTCACCACAACACTTGGTCATCACACTTAATCCTTGCCCATCAAGACTACCCACTTCCTCACTTGGTTTGACCCATGGGTCAAGGCTTCACCTTGGGCTTGGTTAATTAGTCCAACTACTTTCCTATTGGGCTTGAGTTACAATAGATTGGACTTGAGATAATCATACACTTGGGCTTCTATCAATAAACTAGAAATCCCACAAGTCCATTACCTTAAATTCCATAACTTAACATACATATCCTACTTATAATTCTCGTATGCTATCTCGTATATTAATTCAAAATATACGATATCTCGTTCTTCGTACATAATAATACAATACGTCGTATTATACCTCCATTCCTTACTCCATATAATGTTTACACATTATACGATCACTACTTCATTCTTTTAACGCTTAATAATCCTAACTATCTCAAATTAGGTACGCATGCGAAATATTTCATTTTCCATACTTAGATTATTATTGAATAATCGATATCATCTCGATATTATAACATTACGTATTTCTCGGAAGTTCAAAAATAATTCCCGAGCAGAAATCGATGAATAGTGTTTTTCGGAAAATTTCTCAGAAAACTTTTATTTTCGTTTTAGAAATTCAAACACTTTAATTCTCCCAAACAGTTAAAATACTACGACGTTACGACGTTTCTAGGTTATAGAACGACATCCATCTTCTCAACACGTAATAACAATAAATAATATTATTTTATTCATTATTAAAAGAAATTACAAAATGTTCAATTTTCTGGGGCGTTACACTCTCTCTCCCTTATAAGGATTCTGTCCCCAGAATCTCGCTATATAAAAAAAAAATTACACAAATAAATTCGGGTAATTCTTTTTCATCATTTCTTCTAACTCCCACGTTGCTTCTTCTGCATCGTGGTTCTTCCATATCACCTTTACTGAAACTATACTTTTGTTCCGCAGAACTTGTTCTTTCCTATCGACAATTTGAATTGGCGTTTCCTCATATGTTAAGTCCTTCTCGACATGAATAGGCTCGTATTCTATCACGTGCTTATAATCCGGCTTATAAGGACGCAATACCGAAACATGAAATACATTATGTATTCGTTCTAGGTCTGGAGGTAACGCTACCATGTAAGCTACCTCACCTACCCGTTTTAAAACCTCAAAAGGTCCTATAAATCTCGGACTTAACTTTCCTTTCTTCCCAAAACGTATCTTTCCTTTCCAGGGAGATACTTTTAGGAATACGTATGAACCCACTTCAAACTCTCGATTCTCTCTATGCAGATCTGTAAACCTCTTCTGTCTGTCTTGAGCTGCTAAGAGACGCATCTGAATCTTTTTAACAATATCCGCTGTCTGTTGCACTAATTCTGGTCCCAACATTCGGGGTTCTCCTACCTCATCCCAATACAGTGGCGTTCTGCATTTCCTACCATACAAAGCTTCGTAAGGCGGCATACCTATGCTTGCATGATAACTATTGTTATACGCAAACTCCACTAATGGTAGATGATCATCCCAACTACCCTTAAAATCCATAACGCATGCTCTTAGCATATCTTCTAATGTCTGAATTTTCCTCTCGCTTTGTCCATCCGTTTGTGGACGATATGCCGTACTCAGCTTCAACTGCGTTCCCAGCTGCTCTTGCAGACTTCTCCAAAAGTTCGACGTGAATCGTGGATCACGATCTGACACAATCGATACTGGCACTCCATGTCTAGAGATTATTTCCTTAATATAAAGTCTAGCTAACTGGTCTAAGTTATACTTAACCCTAATTGGTAAAAAGTGAGCTGATTTCGTCAATCGGTCCACTATTACCCAAATTGCATCATACCCCTTATGAGTAGTCGGAAGTCCCACCACAAAATCCATTGTGATATTCTCCCACTTCCACTCCGGAATCTCTAATGACTGTAACAAGCCACTAGGTCGTTGATGTTCAGCCTTAACTCTCTGACAAGTTAAGCACTTACTAACGTACTCAGCAATCTCTCTCTTCATGTTCGGCCACCAGAAACTCTGTCGAAGGTCTTGATACATCTTAGTGCTACCAGGATGAATCGAAAACCTTGAACCATGAGCCTCGTGTAGAACCTGCTCCTTTAATTCCGTCTCATCTGGAACCCAAATTCTTCCGTCAAATCTCAATAATCCCTCATTATCAAGACTATATTTAGTATCTTTTTCATTGGTCAGCCGTTCCTTCATCCGGTCACACTCATCAGTTTTGAGTTGCACCTCCTTAACTCTCTCTACGATGGTTGGTTGCATCTCCATTGCAAACAACATTGGTCCTTCTTCTTCACTGGGCAGCTTCACCTCTAACTCCATCCTAGCCATCTCTGTTATTAACTCAGTTTGAGCCATTAACAAAGACAACTTTTCCCGACCCTTTCTACTTAAGGCATCGGCAACTACATTGGCTTTTCCAGGGTGATACAGGATTTCACAGTCGTAATCCTTTATCAACTCCAGCCATCTTCTCTGCCTCATATTCAACTCCTTCTGTGTGAAGATATATTTTAGACTCTTATGGTCCGTGTATATCTCACATTTTTCTCCATAAAGATAATGTCTCCATATCTTTAGAGCAAAAACTACTGCGGCTAGTTCTAGATCATGAGTAGGGTAAACTTTCTCATAATCCTTCAACTGCCTAGATGCATACGCAATGACCTTGCCATGCTGCATGAGCACGCAACCAAGTCCTCTATGCGAAGCATCACTATAAACTACAAAATTTCCTGTGTCATCGGGTAATGACAACACAGGTGCCTCACTCAACCTCTTCTTTAGTTCTTGGAAACTGTTCTCACACTTGTCAGTCCAAGTGTATTTCACCGTCTTTCTCGTCAAATTAGTCAATGGAGTAGCTATCTTTAAAAAATCCTGGATAAATCTCCGATAGTAACCCGCTAACCCTAGGAAACTCCGCACCACCGTCGGCGTTTTCGGTTGTTCCCAATTCATCACGGCTTCTACCTTCGCTGGATCCACTGAAATCCCCTCATGGTCAATGACATGACCTAAAAATTGAACCTTCTCTAACCAAAATTCACACTTTGTGAATTTCGCATACAACTTCTCCTTCCTTAATGTCTCCAACACTAATCTAAGGTGTTCAACATGATCATCTGGCGTCTTAGAATAGACTAGAATATCATCTATAAACACTACGACGAACTTGTCCAAATATTGTTTGAACACTCTGTTCATCATATCCATGAATGCAGCTGGTGCATTTGTCAACCCAAATGACATTACTAAAAACTCGTAATGACCATAACGAGTCCTGAATGCTGTCTTTGGCACGTCCTCCTTCCTAACCTTCAACTGATGATACCCCGTTCGTAAATCTATTTTAGAAAAATAATTAGCCCCTTTCAGCTGATCAAAGAGATCATCGATCCTGGGCAATGGGTATTTATTCTTTATCGTTAACTTGTTCAACTCTCTGTAGTCGATACAAAGTCTTAATGATCCATCCTTCTTCTTGACAAACAGTACCGGTGCTCCCCACGGTGACACACTCGGCTGAATGTACTTCCTATCCAACAGTTCTTGTAACTGCACCATCAACTCCTTCATCTCTACTGGCGCCATACGGTACAGTGCCCTGGAAACTGGTGCCGCTCCTGGCACAATGTCTATCACAAATTTTGTCTCCCTATCCGGTGGAAGACCAGGTAATTCACTCGGAAATACATCGGCGAATTCCCTCACTATAGGTATTTGTTCCATGGTTGCTACCACTCTTTCGGTATCAACAACATGGCACAGATATCCTACGCATCCCTTCCTTAGTAATTTTCTAGTTTGTGTCATGGTTAGACAACACGAACGTTCCGGCAATCTATTCCCATAAAATACTACCCGAGGTTGTTCTAACGTCTTAATGTTCACACACTTCTTTTGACAATCTATTATTGCCCCATGGTTTACTAACCAATCCATTCCAAGAATTACATCGAATTCTTCTAACTTTATTGGTAATAAATCTACCGATAATTTACAACCCCATATATCTATACAACAACTCCTATGAACATCTTCAATAGGAATTATATCTTCGTTTGCTACCTTAATATTTACAGGTATAGGTAACTTTTCTGGAAGTAGTCCCAATTGTCTAGCAAAATCGCATACTATAAATGAACAGGTAGCACCCGAATCAAACAGCACGTACGCATTGATATCGTTGATCGGGATAATACCTGCAACAACGTCCCCTGATGCAACCGCATCCAGGACTGTCATGTTAAAGGTACGACCCATCGGCCTACCCTGCTGAGCTGGACCCCCAATAGCTAATTTACCGCTATTAGTGCCTCGATTCCCGTCCGTCCCCTTCTTCGGGCAGTTCTTTGCCATGTGGTCGGTTGACCCACACACAAAGCATCCATGATTCATTTTCGGACTCGGACAATTTGGAGCAATGTGCCCCTCCTGTCCGCAGTTGTAACAAACGGCCTTCCCCTTGAGACAGACTCCTAAATGAGTCTTTCCACAGGTCTTGCAGGCCTCCATTCTTCTCTTTGGGTCTCCTTGCTTCACTCCGGTATTCCCAGAGTTAATTACCTTCCTCTTTTGACCCTCGCCACTCCCACTGGCTCCCTCAATCTTGACTCTCCCGTCAACCTTCCCCTTATTCCTCTTTTCCTTGTGGTATTGGCTCAACGCCTCACTACCACCTTCGGCGATTATCGCCTTCTCTAAAACGATCCCAAAAGAAGTACTTTGGAATACGGATATACGGTTATAGAGCCAGGGTTTCAAGCCCTGCTCGAACCGTCGCGCCTTCCTCACCTTGGTATCCACTTGGTGTGGAGCGAACCTAGCCAGTTCATTGAACTTGGCAGCGTATTGGGGAACCGTCATTTCCCCTTGTTTCAGTTCTAAAAACCGCATCTCCATCCTTCCCTGCATGCTCATGGGAAAGTAGTTCTCGAAGAATATCTCCTTGAATCTATCCCACGTTAAAGTCGTTATCCCGACCCTAGCCTGATTGGCTTCCCACCAAAAATTGGCCTCTCCCTTCATCATATAGGTTGCAAAGGCAACCTTCTGGGCCTCATCAACATTTGCAATTACGAATGCCTTCTCTATCTCCTTAACCCACGTTTGGGCTTCGATTGGGTCCGTAGTTCCTTTGAACTCCGGCGGACCTACACTCTTAAAATCCTTAAAGGTAGTAGCTCGTGCTACTCCTGGATTTACGGGGATATTAGCCCCTGTTCTATTAAAGGCGGCTGTTAATAAATTAACAAACTCCTGCATCGCGTTAACCGGACCTCCCTCCGGTTGATTTAAGTTCGCACCTTGATTACGTTGCACTCTTCTCGGCGGCATTTTGCCTGATACAATAAACACATTGCGTTATTATTTCTTTCTTTATTAGCTATCATTAATATAAAACAATAACTCCAAACATTCATAACTCATTGCTTTCTATAAAACGATCTTTATATACATTCTTTGTAGTATAATACTACATCGGTTACATACTCAGCCTAAGCTGATTACATTACTTTCCCGCTATCACTTTCCAAAAATTGGGATTTACAAAAAAACTACCCTTTACTATACAAAAAGGGTTTTACATCACTACTACTTACAAAATATCTACAAACTACTCTAACCACCACTAAACTACATCTGCCTCAAGGCATTATTGAAATCTGCCTTGGCCAGACCGGCAATGATATCACGGCTAATAGTATGCCGCGTTTGCCCCACCTCCACCGGATATCCAGCTACCTGCTGCTGAAAATCCGTGTGAGAACTCCTATAGATATAGGACATCCTCCCTATTTTCTGCACTTTTATCTTGAGCTCCTCCTTAAGCTCCAAGACCTCATGCTTTAAATCCTGGACTTTGTCCTTAGCCAAAATCCTCTCGTCATGCTCCTGCTCCCACATGGACTCGACATCACTCTTGTCCTCTATAAGCATTTGAAGCTCTGCCTTCAGCTCCTTAACCTCCTGACAGTAATGGATATTTCTATCCAACACTGACATAAACAGAGACATCGTCGACCCCCCAGGATCTATCTCTGCTGCTATAGCCACTGGGTTAAAGGAGACTGTCTCTACCTCCTCCTCTATCATCCCGTCAAATACTGACATGTAGTCAGCTTCTTCTGAGTCTTCAGACTCAATGATTACTACTTCTGGCTCTGCTGCTATAGGGTTCGGTACAACCTCTACTTGGTTCACCGACTCTTCACTTATGGTCTGTTCATAAACAAACATCCTGTTTACTCCTGACATCTACATAAAACAAATGAGTTGATTAGTACACGTCAGTAGAATAATAAACATACATATCATAATCATAATGCATTTTTATAAGGTTATTTTCTACTTGTATTTCTTTGATTTTTCCTAAGGTTATGGCTTAAGGTTTTAATTCCCCCCTTAAGTTTTATAACCTCTTGCTCTGATACCAACCTGTGACGCCCCCAAATCCGGGTCTCTTCCAACCCGACAAATGGTGCTACACGGTACTACCATTCATTCACACATTTCCTCAAATAGACACAAGAGGACTAATATAACTCCATATTATATATCAAACTAATATTACATTACCCAGGTTCTTTGTAACCCTTTCATTTGTTCTTGTCATAATATCAATATATTACAGACATTCTTCCTATACTATTACATAAGTATGCTACGGGTTCGTCTTCGCCTTGCCTTTATCCTTGCCAGGTCCTTCAGTCCGCTCGATCTTAGCTGTGTTCATATGGTTCAAGCAAGAGTGAGCATAGCTAGCTCAGCAAGTACTATAATTCTAATAAACAACATGCTTGAAACATAGAACTAATATATCTCAAGTAACTGAACAATAGTTACAAAGTACTATCGAGGATTCAAAATAGCACTTCATTTCCTTCAAAACGTTTTTCCATCAATATTCAGTAGAATAACAATTATGACTCAAGATTATGAGCATACATAAGTTCTTTTGAAAAGGACATCCCGGCACTAAGTCCGTAAGTCCGACATAGCTTACGAGCACTTCTTAGTGATCAGCTCATAGTACTCTATGTTGATCAACACTACATTCTTTAAACGTGTATACGTTTAATTGTGGCAACCTCACGTGCCTGTCGTTAAACGACAAAAACATTTGAACATGCGTGGTCTTCGATTGAAAACCGTACCAATATAACTCGGTAATTTACAAATCCTGCTTGACAAAATCATAATATAAGTCTAGCCGGAAGAATTGGCTTAAGACTTCATCATTCTAGATTTCATGTGAAAGAGAACATGAATTACAAAGCTTGTCCAGACTGAACTGGAACAAGGGTTAGAATACTTGCCTTTGGCGTCTGCTTACTGGTTAATACTCGTACACTTTAAGTCTCTATGATTCTACAATTCATAATCATACAACGTACCATATTAGTTCATAATTAACCAAGTATGCTTTCTATTATACCTTACCCTTCATCTCAATGTAATTCTAACTTAGTTTCATTATTAAGGGTTTCGGCTTTCATTACGTCATTCATATCCCGCTCGTCTTTGATTGATTATAAACATGCATTAGTGTATTACAAGCACCTTACAATGTCTTAATTATGTTGTGATTACATCACAATTCATTACTATTAATCCCTCTTTCATTCTATACTTGGAACCCTTCTTCTCTATCTTCTTCCTTGTTCTGGCGCCGCGGCGCCACTAATTGGTCTGTGACTCGCGCTGCAGCGCGAGTTAGCAGTGTGCCATCATCCGGCCTCGCGCTGAGGCGTGGCCAAGAAGGCTTAGAGTCTCGCCGCGGCGCGGACTCTGGTCCTCAGAAAATTTTGCAGTTTTTGAAAATTTTGCTAACTTCCCGGACGCATAACTTCTTCGTTTTAACTCCAAATTGGTCCGTTCAAAAGCCTACGGTTCACAAATTTCATAATCTATGCGTTCATGCAAGAATTTTATCTATTTGACTTCATTTGCTAAAATTTGAACTATTAGTCCATTTTAATTAAAACGATAAACGTTCGTGAACGGTCAACGCTCATTTCTTCGTTCTAAGTCGGAATCCGGTCATTTTCTAGTCCGCAACTCTGTAATGACTATAATGACTTGTCTCCATTGAAAATCAACGTTTTTGACTTCCAACACAAAATATGACTTCTATTCCGAGACTTTCACGAATTCGACGTTAATCGTCTAATCGTGCAAAGTTCGTCAAATCAACCATACTAAGCGTTCTAAGTGGATTTTAACCAACATATCATCATTTCAAGTTATTTACTACACCAACTTATAATCAAAGTAGGTTTTGACTTATTTCCATAAGTCATTGACTTTCTCAACTTATGAATTAGAAATCTTCATACTCATGACTTACCAACAATTTAAGTCCTTCAATCAATGTTCTCATGTTATAAACAACATACTAACATCATATGACAAGTCCTTCATGATCCTAACAACTTATTAGGGTTCAAGTTGCTTATTCAACTTATTCGTCTTAAGTTCATTCCTTATAACTTATTACATGTTATCCTCAAGCAATCCCCCTTCTCTATCAATCCTATCATGGAAAAGATATAGATAAAAGAAAATGAGTCTTACCCTTGAAGACTTCTATTTTCTTTGGAAACTATCAAAGGTTGAAGTGGCTTATAAGTGCTTTAAGTGACTTATTCTCTCTACCAAATAAGTAGCTTATATGCTTGAGAGGAAAGTGTTTGGATGATAACAAAAACAACCAACAAAATGAAATGAACTTGGTATTTATAGGCCACCAAAGCTTGGGGCAAAATGGACAATAATCAATCCCACCTCCTCATTCCACCTCCTCATTCCACCTCCTTACTATTCACAACTTAACCTTCAAGTCTTCTTGCTAGCCACTTCTTTTACTTGCTCACCACAACACTTGGTCATCACACTTAATCCTTGCCCATCAAGACTACCCACTTCCTCACTTGGTTTGACCCATGGGTCAAGGCTTCACCTTGGGCTTGGTTAATTAGTCCAACTACTTTCCTATTGGGCTTGAGTTACAATAGATTGGACTTGTGATAATCATACACTTGGGCTTCTATCAATAAACTAGAAATCCCACAAGTCCATTACCTTAAATTCCATAACTTAACATACATATCCTACTTATAATTCTCGTATGCTATCTCGTATATTAATTCAAAATATACGATATCTCGTTCTTCGTACATAATAATACAATACGTCGTATTATACCTCCATTCCTTACTCCATATAATGTTTACACATTATACGATCACTACTTCATTCTTTTAACGCTTAATAATCCTAACTATCTCAAATTAGGTACGCATGCGAAATATTTCATTTTCCATACTTAGATTATTATTGCATAATCGATATCATCTCGATATTATAACATTACGTATTTCTCGGAAGTTCAAAAATAATTCCCGAGCAGAAATCGATGAATAGTGTTTTTCGGAAAATTTCTCAGAAAACTTTTATTTTCGTTTTAGAAATTCAAACACTTTAATTCTCCCATACAGTTAAAATACTACGACGTTACGACGTTTCTAGGATATAGAACGACATCCATCTTCTCAACATGTAATAACAATAAATAATATTATTTTATTCATTATTAAAAGAAATTACAAAATGTTCAATTATAGTCATATACATACTTGATTATATATGACCTAATATGAGTCATTATGTGATTATGTGTTGTAGAGACTTGAAAGATTCGAACATAAAGTAATTATACCGTAGCAGACGCTGAAGGCAAGTATTTTAACCCTTGTCTCAGTTCAATCTGAACAAGTTTTGAAATTCATGTATCTTTACGCATGAATTGGTATATGTTGAAGTTAAAGTCAAATCTTCTGGCTAGACTTAATGTATTTGATGGATTACTGATAATCTATCTAACTCTTGTCAAATGTTATTATCTTTTGTTAACTACTTGATATGGTTTTCAAAAGAAGACTAAGTATGCTAAACAAATGTTTGTCGTCAAACGACTAGCACGTGAGGTTTCCCCAAATTAAACATACATACGTTTAATGGATGTAGTGTTGATCAACATATAGTACTATAGACTGATCACCTAGAAGTGCTCGTAAGTAATACCGGACTTACGGACTTAGTGTCGGGTTGTCCTTTTCAAAGAAAGAATGAAATACTCAAGGTCTTGGACCGGAGTTTATGTTTTACTGGATATTATTCATTGTGAAACAATTTGAAAGAAAGATGAAGTTCTATTTTGAATTATCAATAGTACTTCATGACTATTATTCAGTTATTGAAGATATACGATTCTTATGTGTTAAGCATGTTATTCTTGAATTGTCTTACTTGTTGAGCTAGTTATGCTCACTATTGCTTGAACCATATGAATGTAGATAAAATTGAACGTCCCGAAGGATCGAATAAGGATAAAGGAAAGGCTAAGGCAGATCGTTAATCAGTCTATGTATTAGTATAGGTTTATTGTTGTAATGTATTTTGATATTATGACAAAGAACCTTTGTAATGGGTATAGAACCTAGGGAAATGTAAATATTACTTTGAATATATAGAAGTCATGTTCGTTCTTTTGAGGCTTTTCAATTGAATGAATGTATGAATGGTAATACCGTATTGCACCATATGTCTGGTTAGAAGATACCAGGATTTGGGGGCGCTACACTATCTACCCAAATAAAATAATATTTAAACCACAATCCTCCCTTAAAGTAGGGTTACATCATTAATTTCAAAAACATCTCAGGTTGTCTAACCTTTAAATATCATTCAAGTGCGGAAATAAAATTATTGCATTACATCATTATTAAAAAGTCTATGACCATCACAATAAACAAAATTACAAGTCTGCATCACTTGTACATTTTTTCCATTCCTTTGCTAGTTGAAGGCTCATCTACCTTCTCAACTTTTACTTCATTGAGTATATAAATATGCAAGAGTGAGCAAAAAAATTGCTCATTGGATATAACAATGAATCAATTGAAGAATAATAATAATAATTGCCAACCATAGGCTCATCAAAACTGAATAGCACACTAACGATGATAATCAAAAACTGGAATCCAAAATATAGAATATATCTAACTGAGGGTCATAAGACCATGAACTATATCTACAGTTGCGAGTAATCTTTCAACTCCAACTTTAATAGTCATTAGACTATAAGGACTCCTCGTACTTAGGGAGATCAGCCCTTCGTACAATGTATTATGCACAAATATTTCAATGCTAAGCGTAAATTATCCCCTAATAATAATATGATTGGTTATCTCAGTATTTAGAGTACAAGTCCGCACCAAAGAAAGTTTGGTTTGGATAAGCTTTCAATGGTAATTTGAAGTTTAACGAACATCAACTAGAGGACTAGTTGAATCAATAGAGTTTGATAACACAACAGTTGATCAATAGTAACATAATGTAGAACAATGAGTAAGTGTAAGCGAACTAACTATATTCCAAACTTATGCTTAGAAACAACTACAATGCATAAGTATTGAATGACAATAAACCTTGCTTGAACAATATTAAGGTAGGACTATGAATTTTTGAATATACATTAAGTAATAGCAAACTGAAAATAAAGCTTGCTCAATATGAGAATAACTTGTCAAGTAAACGAAATAAAATAATTCGACATTTGAATTAGAATTCAATAAAATCTCATTCATAATTCACGAATGATAATAACGAAACACGTCTAACAATAAACAAGTTAGAATACATCAATAAATATTAGAATTCAAAGCTTATATGAATGAAGTTAAAGTATAGCTAGCTTGCTTAAATAATGATTAGGAATACAAAAGTACGCTTAAATGAAAGTTTAAAATAAGAAACTTGCTTAATGTAAAAAGATAAGGTTTAGAAAGCTTGCCTCAAGCGTAAGCTATAAAATTAAAGTCATGTTCACCTACATATAGGTTTAGAACCACAATACCTATTAGATATGTTAACATACCATAACATTTACATTTCTAGCTAAACTTACCATTTTAGCACAAGTCTTTCTTTACCATTTACATTTCAGAAATTCCAAGTGTTTACTTCGCAACACTCGCCTAACATTTATTGTGTATACTAAGTTATCACATAATGCGTTCGAAATTTACTAATCATTTTTACTACTTTGAATTCACTAACCACATAACACAACTCTGTTTTAGCCTTGTTATTACATGTTGGACACATTACCACAACCTTAAACTAAGCTAAATTGAACGACCAAAGTCTGCAGAATTAGCAGACTTCATTGTCTAAAACTGGGCACTGGCGCGGCCGCGCCAGTTTTATACTGGGTTGCGGCGCGCCCGAGCTAAGTGGCCGCGCGGCCGCGATACGCACATATTCCAGTTGCAGAACATAGCTACGACACTTTTCTTAAGCCAACTAACACGAATTTCACCCACGAAATAGTGATAATAACATGTAAAAATGGTATAGAACTATCACAAACATATTTGTAAACATATTCCACCAATTAAAACAATTTAACAACAATTTAAGCTAGGTTAATTTCTCAAATTTCATGTTTTTCATATAAAACTCAATTTTATTTTTTTTATATTCATCCCAAAAATCAACACTGTGATTTTAATACTTGGCTAAATAACTTCATTCAAATCACGTTATGCTCGTTTCTTAATGAACTAACATAATCAAGCTTCAATTTGCAGTTTAACATAAGAATTGACCATCAAAATTGGTACTTACCTAAGCCATACGAAGAATACATATAATGTCAAAATTTTCTACTGTCAAAACGAAATTATCATACAAATTTCTTGTTTTAAACATAACTCTAGCATCATAAACATGTATCATCAGAATTTACCAAGTATATATCCACAATTCACCAATTGATTTTTTACAGAACATGAGAAAATTCTTGTCGTCCAACACATATACATATATATTATCAAAGTTATGAACATACCTTCAAGTTAGCTTACACAACCTTGCAATTGCAGACAATTTCCTCAGGTTTCACTCTCAAACTCTCTCAATTCTCAATTCTCTGAACTCTCAATTCTTCTCTTCTCTCTCAGACTTAGCCAATATAGAAACATAATGCATAAAAGAAAAAACTGACACCTTAATACGCATACTAATTTTATTAACAGTTACAACATAAACTTATATAATATAAATATATTTTATTTATTATTTTATTTATTTATTTATTTATTTATTTTATTTAAATTCAAAAATTAGAAATTGAAAAGCCATAAGGCTTTGTTTGGCAAAACCCTTTAATTTTTAAAGAATTAATATATTAAGCCTTGTTTGGCAAAAAAACAAAATTAAACCCTTTTTAATTTATTTTAATAAACACTTTAGTTAATACTTTATAATAACATATTAATTATTTGGATTTCTATATCCAACATTAACCCATTAAATTAATCACATACTATATTTTAATTAAATATTGCATTTTAGCAAGTATCACAAAATTATAATTTTCATTATAACTTTATTTAATAATCTAAAATATCATTTAAATTATTGAATCAAAACAACAATATAATGATACTACAATTCTCTAAATTATAAATTAATTTAATTTAGAATGTTATCTAATAAATTTAAATTCATAAATATTTACTAACAATCATCACATCAAAAAAATATTTATTTCATCAATTCAAAAATAGACACATCAAATAAATATTTATATTATTCAATAAATATTTAATATTACAATTTAAAATTTCAGATCGTTACAAATTATATAACTATTTTGGTCCCTTTAAATAGATGGATACGTTTGTAAATTATCTAAAATTGCTATGACACTAATTAAACTAGTAAACAAATGATTAAATCAGATAGAGGAGAGTTGAAATTATATTTTCACTTATTACTTCACTTAGGTTGACCCGCTTGCTGTTAATTCCAATTGATTACTTGGGACTGTTAGTCGAGAACATGGAAGTAAAATATAGTCATCTCTCGATGCACCACACCCTTATCACACTAAATCCACATATGATAGAATGAATGTGAACACCCTAATTAACTAACTCCTTATACCTCTATGTGAATTACAATTAAAGAGGGTTGAAACTCAAGTTCTCAATAGACTACATGTGGTGCTTAGGTATATCTCTATCCTAGGCACAAATCATAAATTTCAATGCCATGTAGAAGTCATAAACACATGCTAATATGATCAGATCTGAACCTATAATTTGTTTCTCTATTTCATATAGGTTATCACGGTAATTGGTGATCAAGCAATTAAACAATTAGCACAAATCATATTAGATAATCCATTCATAATCAATTGAATATCAACAAGGAAGCAAATTAACTTCAGCTATGCAATAACATCCATTATAATCCCAAAATAAGGTTTAGCTCATCTTAGAATCAAAATCCGTACATAACATTTGATGATACAATGAGAGGATTGAGATGGAAATAAAGAGAAGTTGAGAATTTATGCAAACAAATCTGATCTTCAATGTTCTTCAAGTGCTCCCCCACTCCAAGATCAAATTACTCTATTAGCTTTTCTAGAATTCAAAAGTAGAAATCTAATTTAAATCCCCAAAGTGAATATACAATATGAATATTCTTGATGTCCCTAAAATTGAAAAAAAAAATACATTCTTATATCTCAAAATCAACATCTAATGACACCTCTTTCAAGCTACCAGCTGATTGGCCATTCAAATGAAAAGTCAAACTTTTACCTGTTAGGGACCAGCGCAGCTGCGCCTCTGATAAGCTTGTTTTGGGTGCAGCTGTGCTACAGGGTAGCCGAGACTAGAGTCAGGTGCAACTGCGCAGTATTTTGCTTGGACTTGGGCACAGCTGCGCAGGTCTCATGTAATGCCCTAAAAATCGAACTTTTATAAATACTTTAAATAATGAATAAAATAATATTATTTGTTATTATTATGTGTTAATAAGATGAATGTCATTCTATAACCTAGAAATGTCAGAAAGTCATAGTATTTTAACTACGTGAATGAATTAAAGTGTTTGAATTTCTAAGATAAAAATAAAAGTTTTTCGAGAAATTTTTTGAAAAACACTATTCATCGATTTCTACTCGGGAATTATTTTTGAACTTCCGAGAAATACGTAGCGTTATAATATCAAGGTGATATGGATTATGTAATAATAATCTAAGTATAGAAAACACAATATTTCGCATGCAGACTTAATTAGAGAACGTTAGGAATATTAAGCATTAAAAAGAGATTATATTGATTATATGATACGTAAGTATTGTGTGAGGTATTGAATACAAGTATAATATGAAGTATTATACAAGTATGTATGGAGAATAGGATAACGTATATTACGAATTAATATGCGAGTTAGAATACAAGGATTATACGTATAGTTTATGTGATAAGGCTTTAAGCCAATTGTGAATGAATGTATGGATTATGTAGGATGTATAAGTCCAATAGGAATTGGATGTGCAAGCCAAGTGTTTGATAATCAAAAGCCCAAACTAAAGTAATGGAAGCCCAAAGGATGGAGCTAAGCTAAGTGGACTAGAGCCCAAATCATGATCCATTGGATAATTAGGATTCATGGAGCAACCTATGGGTGAATTGTTGGGAAAGAATTTTATGTAATGGCCAAGTACTTTATGTAATGACCAAGTTTAGGATAAATGTTGTGCTTAGCAAGTAATGAATAGTAAGAAGGTTAGTAAGGAGGTGGGATGTGCTATTTACCATAATGCCCTAACTTTGGAAGCTCTATAAATAGCAAGCTCACATTTCATTTGTTGGTTGTTAATTTTCATCCAACATTAAACAACTTATTGGTTAGAGAGAATAAGCACTTTTAAGTCAAAGCATTCTTTGTTAGATTTTCAAGAAGAGAAGTACAAGTTCATCAAGGGTAAGACTCTTGTCTAATAATCTTCCATCTCTATCATTGTAGGGTGATAAGGGAAGTAGAGTATAATAAGCATGTATGCTAAGAACATGTAAGAATTGAATAAGCAATGAACTTAAGCTGTATAAGTCATGAATAAGTAACTTAAACCTAAATAAGTTATGAACTTATAATGAACTTGCCATATGTTTTCCATATGAAGTTAGTATATTTGATAAAATGTGAAAATGTTGATGAAAAGACTAAATCTATAATAAGTCATAAGGAATGAAAACTTGTAGTTTATAAGTTATTAAGTCATGAACTTATGAAAAATAAGTCAAAACCTAACTTAAAAATAAGTTGTTGTAACTTGTAGTTTAAAATGTTCATATGATGATTAGAATCCATTTAGAATAATGATCAAATCGTTAGTAATAAAGTTTTATCGGAATTCACACGATTAGATGATAATCGTCGAATTCATGAAGTTCTCGAAATGGAAGTCGTATTTTGTGTTTGAACTCGAAAACGTTGGTTTTCAATGGAGATAAATCATATTTGGTATTATAGAGTTGTAGATTTGAAAATGACCACATTCTGACTTAGAACGAAGAAACGAGCATTGAACATTCACGAACGTTTATCGTTTTCGTTAAAAATGAACTAATAGGTGAAATTTTAGCAAACGGAGTCAAATAGATAAAATTCTTACATGGACGTATAGAGTATAAAATTTGTGAACCATAGGCTGTTGAACGAGCCAATTCAGGACTTATAATGAAGAAGTTACGAGTTCGGGAAATTCACAAAGTTGAAAATCTGTCAAAGTTATATGAGGCACAGAGTTGGCGCCGCGGCGCCAACCCAAGGCCAAATGATGGCACTGCAACGCCGGCACAGTGTCTCAACCTACTAGAGTTTTGCACCGCAGCGCGACTGGCAGCACATAGACTGGCGCTGCAGCGCTAAGTCCGGTCTTTAGCCACTGCAGAGTGGCGTCGCAGCGCGGCATAAAGAAGGAAGGGTGGCGCTGCAGCGCCAACCCTAGGGTTTGGACAATGATTACAAGTATGAAATTAATAGTAACTCTTTAGTAATGAACTAAGGAACTTAATAAGGCATTGTAAGGTATTGTTAAACTTTATTTATATTGTCTAAAGGTTGAAGATAAGTAATCAAACACAAATGTAATGTGCATGTAAGAATGACTTAACAAAAAGCCAGAACCAATAAGAACAAGTCTAAGTCATAATTAGATTGAGAAGAATGGTAAGATACATTAGGAACCATGTATGTTCATTCATGACCTAATGTGTTATGTGATGTTATCATTACTGTAGAGACTTAAAGGCTTAAACAAGAACGTGTTATTAACTGTAGCAGATGCTAAAGGCAAGTGTTATAACCCTTGTTCCAGTTCAATCTAGACAAGCTTTGTAATTCATGTATTCTTACACATGAAGTATTGTATGATGAAGTCAAAGCCAATTCTTTCGGCTAGACTTATATTATGTTTCTATCAAAGCATGGTCAATGTTTACCAAGTTATATTCGGG
>JAINUV010001351.1:0-27479 GCA_020205505.1 Panax japonicus | reverse complement strand
TCGTTGGAAGCTATTCAAATGTCTTCGTAAATCTCGAGTTGCTTGAGGTAGACTGATTGATGTGAAATGTCATTTTTTTGACACTGCAGTCTACTGTTTCACCTGCCCTGTCAGATGTATCACTTTACTGTCTTGGGCAGGTTGAAGACTTTATCTCTTCTAATTTCTAGATCAGAGGTTGTCCTTTTGCATTGATGCTCTCAATAAGCACTTGTTCGATATTACTCTTCAGATTGAACCGTTGCCAATGCTTCAGTCTTCAGGTATTCGAACTCTACGATTCTGATGCATGTCTTCAAGGACCTGATCGTAGTGTCTTGTTGAGTGTTGCTCATTGACTTAGAAGAGTTAACACTATGATCCTGAAGAGTGTTGATCGGATCTTCAATGTAGAACACCTCTTCCTTGTATTGTGCAGTGCTTCAATACTTTTGTTTGCTTCGACTGTTCTCATATACTGATGGCTTAATTCCTTGCGCTGGTCCCCTTCTGAATATCAAGACACTTCAGATTTGTGGCGTGTCCAGCTTGCTTTCGCCTGGTGATCTTCCGCTCACTTATCATCAATGAACTGACCCTGCACTTAATCAATTTAGTCTTGCTCTCCAGAGGCTGACCAGTATCTAGGTTCACCTTCTATCAGTTCCTTCTTTGTTTGGAAAACACTACGATCTTGGTTGCTTCCAAGATCGTTGTCTTCTGTTCTCTTGACAGCTACTGCATTAGCTGACTTTTCCTTAGTCTGCTGCTGAAGTCTTCATTGGATCTCCTTGTGGAAGACTTCATCACAAATGGCCTTACACCTCAATCTTAACGCTGATTGGGTTTGTGCTTAGATCTTCTGTTAGCCTGCATGCCATTCATTGAGTGGTCTCTGGTTCCCTTACTGTGGAATGCATTATTGCAGTGCCAACCAGAGGCTTCGTATCTTTGGATATTCTGGGAGTGCTCATTCATTGAGAATCGTATCTACTATACGATTCTGACTTAGCATTTTAAGCACTTCTGTTGGAGTCGTAGTCCTGTACTCTACGATTCAGCTTTGGCTTTGCCGACACTATGATCCCGAGATCAAATCTTGACACTCTACGATTTCTGCCTTGTGCTTGTTGTCTTCATTTGATCTTGCCCGACTACGATCTTTGCATTCATTCAGTGGACTCTACGATCTCATAGTGTAGCCTACGATCCTTGTCTTGGATTTGGCATCGATAGACTCTACGACTCTGAGTGTAGTCTACGTTTCATACTTGGCTTCGGCAGATGATCAATCGGCTTATAGACAGGCTGTCTCTACGATTCTGAACATGACTTCTCAGCACACTACGATCCTGAGGAAGCTCTTCTCGACACACTACGATCCTTCTTCGTTTCCCCTGGAAGTCTACGAACTCCGAGATCTCACTATCTTGTATACTCCTATTCTGCCTCGATAGCTCCCGAATTAACTCTGACTCTCCTGGCAGACTACGACTTCTGGTGCAGTGCTCGACGATCAGACAAGCCTATCTATTACAACATAAGATCAACCTAACAAGCTTGATCTTTCTATACTTATAGTCCTTGTACATCATTTCTTTTTAAGGACTTTACAAAGCTGTTTTGCTTATGTAGGATCAACCTAACATATTTGATCAATTCATTCTAAGTCCTTGTACATATATTTCTATATCTATTAAAGGACTTTACAGCTTTTCTTCATTCAAGCATACTTGCATATTCATTCATATATATATATATCATAATCAAATCATATATTAAATAGGAATATCATTCACATGTTTATTCCTGACAGTTTTCTCTCTTTCTCTCTCTATATTATCGAGCGTATTCTTGTGAGTATTTTGATACTTTGAGTGTTGCTATACGGTGTAAGTTTCTTTCAGCATTATATCTGATATTCAGTCAAAAGTACTGTCTTGCGAGGTAAGGGATGTTGTTTTCTGAAAGTAATATGCACACAAGCCAAGCATGTTTGATGATAAAGCATATACTTTGTAACAATCTTATTCATTTATTAATAAAATGTATTATTTATTAAAGGCTTTTAATTATCTACATGATGCTGTTTTATAATATGTGATAAACAAGTAGTTTTAAGCAATGCTTTTAGAATAATGATGATGATCATTCTAATGAGATCTAAATTCTTAGAAAGCTTAAAACTAAAATAGTTCCCAATCGTTGGATTACTAAATTGGGGATTAGTGAATCCGGATAGATTGGTACATACGTTACTTGCTCATTGGATGAGGATGATTGATCTCATGATCATTTGTGTGGAGACACTAAAGCAAGTATGTAGGTGCTTATTAGAGAATAAGTTCACTGAATGTGACTCGCTAAGGAATACCTAATGGAGTTTTACTTGCATGTCAATAGGAATTCCTGTAGTGATAGTAGTACAAGTGATCCTTGGACTTGAGATCATCATAGTATCTTGTGTATGATAAGTTATACTTTGACTTATTCCTTAAGACCCTTAGGGTATATCAAAGGGTATGCTTGGGTATAATAAGTTGTACATGGAGATAATGTATGATCAATAAAGAATCTACCACTTCTAGTAAAAGAAGAGAAATGTCCTATGTGATTCGATAAATGACAACCCAGTAGTCCTTGGCCAAGGCAGAATGAAATTAGAAAGGAGTTTCTAATTTGCATTATTTGGAGTTGTGCATTTAAGAGTCGAAATACATATAATTAAATAAAATAAGACTTGACAGAAATTCCATGTCTTATTTAATTGGGACATTGTATGGTGGAAGGATTAAATTGTACGGTAACTATTTACTCAAAGGTTCTTTTATGATTAATGTTGAAATCTATATTATCTGGAAAGTCGTTGATCGCTAGGGAGGCTTATCCCTATTGTAGAATAAATATTATTTATTTAAATAAATTAATGGTTTAATTTATTTATTTAAATAAGATTAGAATTGTTCTAATTGATTTATTCACAACCGATTTAATATGGAGAACCTAAAGGGTCACACCATAAAAGGAAGAATATTTATTTAAGAAGTTAATGACATAATCGTAATAATATGTTAAGTATATTTAATTTAATCTATGGTGATAGAATAAATTAAATAGCTTAATATTTATTATTTAATATTTTAGAAATATTAAATATAAATAATAAGAGGAGTCTTATTAATATTATTACAATTATTATTATTTTAATTTCTAAAAGAGTTTAGGAATTAATTTAATATAAGTACTCTCATTTATTCCTAATAAGATTAGGAGGTTAAATTAATTAAAAGAGTTTAATTAATTATCCTTAATAAGATTAGGGAGCCTAATTAATTAAAAGAATTTAATTAATTAAAATAAAACTCAATTCCTAAATTGTTAAGGAGGGTTGACCACATCTATAAATAAGAGGAGTCTTATTATGGGTGATAGAGAGGTTGACGTATTATTAGAATACGTAATTCCAATAGTTGGGAGAGTGCCCCTTTTTCTATAGAGATAGAAAACTAGGGTTTGAGCCAAATACCCATCTTCTTGAATTCTTCTTCTTCCTTGGTGGATCACCTCTAGAGGCCAAACACTTGGGTGGCTAACGTTGATCAAAGGAAGGAACCAACCCGGTGGATTCAAGTTGAACGCGAAAAGGATTGGAGGTGAACTTGTACCTGAGGAAGCTCGAATCTTCAAGGGTATGGTTCTTGTTCTTTCTTTTTCGTTTAATTAATAATTGTGCATAAAGGGTGATCCGGGTATATAGTTTGTGAAAAATTTTTAAACTCTGATTTTACACGCTTCCGCTAATTTTGTGCAATTTGATTGCGCTCATGAATATTACAAACCTAACACTTGAGCCTCAAGAACACTGACAAGGCAGTTTCGAGGGGGCTAGTTTAACCACGATTTTTGATCGGATCGTGATGTTTCTGGGCAATCTAATACATACATCTTGTAGTACTCATGTAAGACTACAATTAACAACAAACATCATGGCTAACAAAACATCAGATCTAAGCGTTATTAGCCATCAAAAAGTCTGACAAGGCTGTTCTTCAATTGAAGAACAGTCAAGGTGCCTACTTTGGATCCTTATAACTTAATGATCGTGTAATTTTTGTGTGATCTATTAATTGCAGTGTGTAGAAAACATGTAGGACTACAACTATAAAACATCATAACACATTAACATCAAAGCATGAGCAAGATCTGATCGGTCAAACTAGAACACAGAAGTTGTTCTTAAAAATTCTGGGTTTGTGTTCTTGAACAGTTTCGGTCAACGTGTTTTGACCATGAATAACTTGTGATCTACAACATATATGAACTTGATTATTTTTTCATATTAAAGACCACACATCAGAATACACATAACAACTTTTAAACAACAAAAATCATGATCGAACAAAGATCTATGGCCACTGACATGTCACTGTCAGACCACAGTTTCGGTTTTTCCATCTTGCTCAAATATTCAAATTCGTGCACTTTGATGTTATGGGTCTTTGATTTATCAACTTAGAACATTAATAGACTCCCTATTACACAACTTTAAACAATCAATTGCATCAATTAATATTGAATCGAAGGATTTCTAATTTTTGGGATTTTATACCTTTTCAAGCTTTGATTTCTTGATTTCTGACTTTGATGCTTCTGATTTGTTGTTTGTGATCGTGGGGCTTAATATTGGGACTAAAATGCTTGGAAATTTCAGAGGTTTGAGAGAGAATGAGAGTTGGTGAGAGCAAACTTTAAAATGAGCAAGTTTTTATGATTTTTCTCTCTCTAAATCTCTTATATACTTCTTTGATTCATGCATGAGCTGAATTGGCTGTCAATATAGAGCACATGGGGTTGTTGGATTTGGTCACCAACTTCCCCTATTGTCAAAACCTACCATTTAGCCTCAATTATGCAAGAGGGGCATAATATCATTTAGCTTTTAAAATTAAGGGCAATCTTGTAATACTTATAAACCCTTAGGGTTTAGGGTTTGGGTTTAAAAATAATTTCTAAAATTTCCAATTTAGGGTTTGAAAATAAATAAATAATAAAATAATAATAATTTAGTTACTAAAATACAAAATTAAGGTTTCTTAATTAATTAAGTTTCCTAATCACATAGACTTGTAATACAAAATTAAGGTTTCTTCATAATTAGGGTTAATATCTATAACACCAATCATAAATCACATTAACATCATTACCATAAATTTTGAACTCTAATTTGAGTTTTAAATTAGGGTTTCCATTATACAATTAAGGTTTCTAGGATTTAAATTAGGGTTCTAGGTTTTAGGGTTTTACTTTACTAATTAAGTTTATTTTAATTAGCAATTAAAGTCTATCACACGTGTTAATCACTGTAACACAATTCTTGACAGATCAAACCTCCAGTTTAGGTTTCCGGATTAGGGTTTCTAATTAAAAAAAAATTAAATATAATTAAGGTTTTAAATTTAAAATTAGGGATTCCTAATTAGCATATCATGAAGTAACACATAACATATATCATATAACACATATATTTAACAGTGTTAAATTTCCCATTTAAATTGATAAATAGGGTTTGGTCAATATACCATAATTGACCAACCATCAACAATACGGACATACAGTACATATTCATAACACTGAAAAATTAAAATATTAAAATATTATAATATTATTATCATTTCTTGATCAAAACCCAGAATTAGGGTTTGGATTCCATATCTGATTTATTCTTCATATTTAACCTTAATAATTAAGGTAAAAAATAATTAATAATATGTACTAAAATTCATATAATAAAATAATTATTATAATTATTCTAAAAATCACTTCATATATTATTTAAATAATATATGATTATATATTCATGGAAAATAATTAAAAAATATTTCTACCTTAAAATTAATTATTATAAGAATATACTTTATGATAATCAATAATTCTAAAATAAATTTACTTGTAAATATTCATGTAATAAATATATTTTATTTACCACATAAATACATATACACATAATCTTGTACAAATCCTCATCCTTAAAAAAAAAAAAAATTTATACGCAAAATTTTCTATTTATTTATATAGAAAATATCAGGTTGTCACATTCACCCTCCCTTATAAAGATTCCGTCCCCAGAATCACCATTTTAAAAACCTACACATATCCGGGTACATAGCATACAAAATCTTCGCAAGTAGATCTCGATCATTTTTGATCGAACTGATCTTTAACTAATCACATAAAGTTTGTCTTTCTGATTAAACGGAAATTTGATTTCTAAAAGAACTCAATTTCCTCCTTCAAAATTTCTTTATAAAATAATTTATTATTTATGTAAGAAAATAATATATGAGAAAATAAAATTGGTTCGAGTAATACTTGGAGTTGCATCCCTGTTTGATACAGTTTCTTGAACGGATATGTTAAAGATGCTTGCGGTTTATTCTATTGATTTATTTGTTGATGTCGGTCCCGTTGTTGCCAATGTCCTGCTGTCTTTTCCCCGTATTCGCATTCCTTACCTCCATTCTCCTTCTTGAATAGTCTCCCACCTTATTTTCCATTTATCCACACTTGAAACACCTCTTATTCATTCTAGGATTGAGACAATCGGGAGAGATATGTCCCTTCTGCCCGTATTTACAACATACAAACTTCCCTTTCAAACATTCCCAAAGTGGGTTTTTCCACAGTTTTGCATATTACACCACCTGCTTCTCCTTCACACCTTCTTGCTTCACCTGCACACTCCCAAAGTTGCTCGCCTTCCTCTTTTTATTTCCACCCTTACTTCCACTATTAATTCCTACCTTCCCAGTTCTCTAAACCTTACCCTTGTTCCTCCTTACCTTGTTGTAGAGCCAGGGTTTGAATCCCAGCTCAAACCTTCGTGCCTCTCTAGCCTCCGTATCGACTTGATGCGGAGCAAACCTAGCTAATTCATTGAATTTTACTAACATATCACCTTGCTTTAACTCCAGAAATTTCACCTCCATTCTAGCCTGTATACTAGCAGAAAAATAATTTTTGAAAAAATAAAGTCTTAAACCTATCCTATGCTACCACACCTGCTCCTGCCCTCGTCTAATTCGCTTTCCACCAGAAATTTGCCTCACCCTTCATCACGTAGGTGGAAAAAGAGGTCTTTTGCCCCTCAGCTATCCTAGCTATCACTAACGTTGCTATAAGGTCATTTGATCTTCTAAATCCTGGCGATACGATTGTCTTGAAATCTTTGAAGTTTATCGATCGATTATCCGGTTGATTTCCCGCACTGGTATTCCGTTCTGCATAGTTTGATCATCTTACATTTGTAAAATTCTGTGTTGGGTCTGGTTGTCCTCCAGCTTTGTTCACAGGTCCTTCTATCCTTTGGTTTTATTTTTGTCTTGACGGCATTTTTTTATAAATTATTCTTACGTACTAAGCCTTATCATAAATGCTTAACATATAACACAAAACTTTCTATTCAAATAATCATGTACTCAAAATATTAGATTTTGAAAACTCGGTCTACTGTAATAACCATGACCAAATAAATATCTACTATCTTTATACCAACTTATCCCATTAATCCAACCTAGACTCATATTCATATCACTTGACATACCGTAGCACATTCTATTTTAAACATTCGCTATCCCTTTGTGACTTCAAAAGTCGGGATTTACAACTTTGTCCACACAAAAATTACACAAACATACTTATCACATATACCACACAGAAACACACATATTCTACTAATATTAATACTACCTATTCCTTACACATTCACTAACGATCAATTGCTTAGTAATCTATCTATTTCCATTATCCTCAACACTTCATTCACACATAACTATACCCAGTTCATAAAACCACACTTATGAGTTCATTAATTGTCATAATCATATGAGTTTAAGAACTTGTCCTAGTCTGACCTTTGGCTTCCGTTCGCTGAGGGGTTCATAAACATTTCATATAACTATAAGTCAAGAATGTCACATAAGTATGAGTTTTAAGAACTCGTACTTAAACCTATATTCTCTTCATATGCCCTATCTATCTGTTATACACATGAGAAAGGAATCATCCTCTTAACACGCATATAGCAAATAGCGCGACACAACATTTCAATGATTATCAGTGCCAGAAACTAAGTGGTTGTCAAACCAAACTCGGCAACTAATCAATATAGGAGGCTAAGCGGACAATTCCCCGCCCATACAAAGAATTGGTCAACCTAACCACTACATCGACCAGGAAGCTAAGTGATTCTAAAACCAAGTACAAATTCCCCGCCCATACAAGGAATCATACAACTCAGCTGCTGACATGAGTCTTCATTAAAATACCCACCTAATCTTAACCTCTTTTTAATCCATTCGTATTTCATTTAATCCGTATTCATAATTCTTTCTTGAATCTGTATTTGATACCAACTTGTGACACCCCCAAATCTTGACCCCAAATCCCGGTACTTCATTATCTCAAGATTTGGTGTTCACTTAATCAAAACATTCATATCTAACTACCCAATCATAATAAAATTGAATAATAAAACCTGCCCATACATGA
This sequence comes from Panax japonicus, assembly GCA_020205505.1. NCBI lineage: Eukaryota > Viridiplantae > Streptophyta > Magnoliopsida > Apiales > Araliaceae > Panax > Panax japonicus. The sequence continues at coordinate 18,953 of JAINUV010001351.1, read as the reverse complement.
TTACATTAATAAAAACATTATCTCCCAGGTTAGCTAACCTTTAATTACAATCATTCAAATGCGGAATTTAAATAAGTTCATTACAATAATCAAATTAAAGTCTGATAAATAACTGTCAACATATTACAAGTCATCAAAACTTGTTCATCTTTCCATTGCCCTTACTGGTGCTAGGTACATCTACCTTCTCATCCTTAACTGTAATGGTTATATAAGCAAGAGTGAGCAAACAAAGCTCACTTGAAATAAGAATGAATAACTTTACAACATTTGCCAAATAATAGGCTCAAATAGAACTGTATATGTTCTATTAACATTCTGAAATATACTACTGAGGGTCTAATGACCACGAACCATGTCCACAATTATAAGTAATCTTTCAAATTTAACTTTAACAATCGTATGACTATAAGGACTCCACGTACTTAGGGGGATCAATCATTTCGTACAATGTATTGTGCACAAACATTTCAACGCTAAGCGTAAAGCCCTAAAAATAAGGTTGTTCATCTCAGTATTAAAGATTACAAGTTCATACCAAAGTAAGTTTGGTTTGGATACATTTTAAGGTAATTTGGAGTTCAACGAAAATCAACTAAGGATTAGTTGAATAAAATGAAATCACACTATGCTATGAATAAATCATTGTATATTAAAGTTACGCTTTAGGAATAATCTAATAGCATAAATGTTGAATAACTATCCTTACCTTGCTTGAACAATATTAAGCCAAGGTTATTTAGAATTGAATACTAAGCATGCATAACGAATAACAATTTGAACAATAACAACTATTCAACAACAATATATTAGATTATATAAACTTGCATGCTATTTGACAAGTTAAAGACAAGGATAACTTGCTTAACATCAAAATAAGGTTTAGAAAAATTGTATCATCATGAACAACTAAATACAAAAGCTTGTGAAATTACAGTTGAAATAGTACAAGTAAACTTGCCTAACAATAAACAAACTAGCTCAACGAAAGTGTAGATTTAGAAAACTTGCTCAATTATAAAAGTAGAATTAGAGAATTTGCTCAATGTACAAAGATATGTTTAGAAACTTGCCTCGAGTGTAAGCTATAATATTAACTCACGTTCACCTACATATAGGTTTAGAACCATCATCTATTTAACATTCACATTCCAACACAACACACATTTCTAGTTAGACTTAATATTTTAGCAAGTCTTAAGATACCATGCAAAAATCAAAAACTACAAGTGTTAACCTTCACAGCACATGTTTACTATTCATCATGCTCACTACGTTCTAATATATCACGTTCATCACTTACTAATCATTCAAACATTGAATCTACTAACCACATAGCACGATTCTGTTTTAGCTATATTATTACATGTTATTATACTAACACATCACTAGACCAACGTACATCGCTATCCCGAAACTGCAGCAGCAGCAGACTGCTCTGCTTCATATCAATGTGTGGCGCAGCTACGCCACACACTGTTTTTAGCATTGGCACCAGCACAGCTGCGCTGGTACATAGACAGAGGCAGACTCGACATGAACAGTAGCCGTTTTAGCCCAACTAACATGAATTTCACCCACTAAACAGTGAAATTAACACGTAAAATAAATATACAACTATCATAAACATGATTGCTAACATATTCAACCACTTAGCACAATTTAACAACACTTCTAACTATTTTAATTTCTCAAAATTCATATTTTCATACTAAAACTCCATTTTTGACATCTCTTGCAAAAATCATCACTGTAATCTCTATACTTGGCTAAATTGCTTCGTTCAAATTACGTTATGCTCGTTTCTTAATGAACTAACATATACAAGACTCAATTTACAGTTTAACATATGAATTTACCATCAAAATTGGTACTTACATGAGCCATATGAAAAAAATACATATAAACATACACTATCAAAAAATTTCTTCTACTGTAAACCAAATTAGCATGCAATTCTTGTTTAAACATAATTTTTAATCATCATAAACAATTATAAAACACAATTTACAGACAATTTTTTTAAAATTTATACATAGTGAGTGCACTTCAAGAACACAGAGAACGTAAAACATATATAGTATTAATATTATAGGAAATACCTTTTTGTTGCTTAAGAAGATACTTGTTAACCCTTAGAAAAGCTTGAAGAACTCAGTATTTCTCTAGAATCAAGCCTTTTCTCTCTCAACTTTCTCTGATAATTCTCTGTTTCTCAGACTAACAAATAGCCAAGCATAACCTTATGCGTAAATAAAACTTTAAACTGATATGGCCTTAATACAAATATTAAGTATATCAGTTAATACCTATAACGTATATTTATAAATATATTATATTTATTATTTAATTTATTTATTTTATTTATATAATTCAAAATTAAAAAGGAAATCCAAAAGCCATAGGGCTTTGTTTGGCAAATCATTTAAAAGTAAAGAGTTTATATCCTTAAGCATTGTTTGGGTAAAACTAAATTAAACTACTTTAATTTATTTTAATAACTCCTTATATTATAGTTATTTGTCACACTTTATTTAATCAAGCTTTCATATTTAATTTAATTAATTCAAATAATAATTAATTAAATAAATCATATAATCACATAACTCAATACAAATAATTAACCATCAAATTGAAATATCATATAATAATAATTTCCTTAACTCATTAAATTTATTTAAATTTAACAAATAATTAACCAAATAAAATCAAATCAATTAAACAAATATTTATTCAACGATAACCACATCCATTAAATATTATATAGAATTCAATAAATATTTAATATTACAATTAAAAATTCTGGAATGTTACAAGACCCATACAACCCAGACCCATACAGACAAGAGCAGCCAACAACAAACTGATGCGACATACCCAGACATAACATAGAGCAATCCAACAACAAAAAAGACCCATACCCAAAATAAGTCAGATCGCGAGCTGAGCAAACCATGGCCGGTCTTTAACCTTTTGGAATCTGTGGATGGAATGAAGTTTGCATTTCACAATCTGCAACACAGTAGCAGCAATAGTCTAAACCGGAGTAGCCCCTTTTCCATGGATTCTAGCATTTCTTTCCTACCATATGTGATAGACAACCGTAGCATAACCTAAATGAAGGATGCCCTGGTGAATAGGAGTATGGGTCGAGAAATGAGGAATGAAGTAAGAGAGGACCAGTTCCTGGAGATTCCCTTCCACCCCACAATGGCGAAGAACAGAGACCAGAAGGTGAAATGAATAAGGGCAGTTGAAAAACATATGGTTAAAGGATTCATTTTGAGCATTGCATAAAGGGCAAGTAGGAATTACTCCAAGACCAAAACAAGAGAGCCTATCCAAGGAGCGAAGCCGATTATGGAAAGCAAGCAACAGGATAAAAGAATACCTTGGAGGGATGAAAGAATGCCAGATAAGCATAACCCAAGGCACAGTATTACCAGCAGCACAGAGGGAGCTCCAGATGGTAGAAATTGAAACCCCAGGGGTTAGATCTAGCTCAATGCCTTTGTGGCTAGTTGTACTTACGCAAAATGTACTTACGCAACGGCTGAAAAGCTTTTTTTTTTTGCTAAGTTTGTTTGTATATAAAAATAAAGAGAGATTAAACAATCGCAAAGGGGCATACCCCAGAAACTTTAGAAAGAACCTCATTGGACAACCCCCAAAAAGAACAACCAAAGACCATCAACCAACCAATCGGAATTACAATTTATAAAATAATACGTGCATATAAAAAAAGAATAACGGAGCCGAATGAAGCCAAAAGAAATGCTGCAAACCTGGGCGAGGCGAGCAACATCTATTGGCATGTGGCAAGTAGCAGTTGCCGAACTCAGCTCGCCACCTGTGCCAAAGAGAAGTTGAACCAGCACCCCACCCATTGTGCCGAAGAGCAGCTGAAAACACAGCACCCCACCCATGTGCTGAAGAGCATTTGCTGCTAGCAAGTGAGCCCAGAGATTGATCCCCCACCCAAGCAAAAGCACCAGCCCCACCTCGCCGCCCAAATAGCCTCAAACCAACTCGCCCAAGCCAGCTCACCCAGACCCAAACCAGGCACCTCGTCCCAACTATACCATCACCTCACCATCATCTCGGTAAGAGCCAGCCCAAAGGCAACTTAACCCAACACCTCACCAAATCATGGATAACACCTCACCACATGGACCGAAGCCAAAGGCATTTACAATAGCTAATACACAAGCATGAAATATGAACTTAAACTTTAAACTAAGCTGACTACAATAGCCAGTTACAATAGTATTGACAGGTGGTGGCCTTAAGAAAGGATTTTGCAAGTAGATAGTCTTGATTTAATGAGATGAATGACATCCTTCGCAAGGTTTGCTGGGCGAATGAGGGAAGTCCCGTGAATCTTTTTGTTTGAGCCTCCCAAACTTTATAGAAATAAGTAGCCACTTTTAAGCTTAGGATTTTCTTGGATAGTTGCAGCCTTGGTAGGGTAATCAGGTAAGCAATCAATATCATCACAAGAGAAGGGGAAAAATGGCCCAATTTCTTACATTCACGGCACATTGGAGAATGGTTGAAGAGTAAGCACATTCAAAGAACAAGTGGTTAAAAGATTCCTAACTGTTGATTGCAAAGAGGACAGTCCTATGTTCTGCTAGTGTACTTCTTGGTCTGGTCATTAGTGGAGAGTTTACGAAGGAGCCCAAACTAGAGGATGAAAGAATAGCGAGGAACATGAAGCGTGTTCCAAAGTATAGAGCTCTAAGGACCTTAAGAGATCTTACTCGGATGGATTCCCAAATCTTTTTAGCCTTAACAGTCTTAATATCACAAGTGCCCCATAAAATTCGGTTAGGCCCAGGAGAAGGGAGGGGAAGGATGCGGACTTGCTGCCGAAGGAGGATGACTTCATGGTGGTTGCTAACTGGGAGTGTCCAAGAATTGCCGAGAGGAGATAGCTAACTGTGACATTAGGTGGAAGATCAGAATTTGAAAGGAGAGTATGAGAAAGATTAATTGCTGCCCCATTCAACCAAGGATCATACCAAAAACTAATGTGTTGGACATCCCTCACAATGTACTTGAGATATTGAAGAGCGAGATGACGTAATTTGAGAAATTACTTCCATATCCAAGAGCAATCGGGGGGTAATTTTACCTGCATATGGTCTTAGTTTTTAAGAATGTAGCGTTCATCCAATTTTTCCCAAAGATATTAGAATGACAGTTGATTAGGTAGAGGAAATGTTGCAACAACAAAGCTTTATTCCAATCCAACAGAATTTTTAGTCCTACCATCCCTCATCCTTGGGTAATGTGCTATTTTCCTAGGCTACGTTTGCCACCATACTTACTCAAAGTTGGGCCCTTCCACAAGAACCTGCCGAGTAATGCTTGAATTTCTCTTAGAATTACTTTCGAAAGCATGAAATGATTGCACAGTAGACTTGTAGTGAAAAGAGATGGAATGGATTAGTTATACTCTCCCAGAGAAGGCAAGGACCTTGGATGTCCATGAAGTGGCACGGTTAGTAATCCGTTGTATAAGAGGAATGCAATCCGTATAAAAAGAGCTTTTTGGATAATAAGGGTATCCTACGAATTTGGCAGGTAAGGATCCTAGGTAGTCTAGGTGGTCTTCCTCCCTTCAGGACTTGACAATGATGTTATCCACATAGATTTCTATCTTTTTGTGCATTAGATCATGGAAAAAGAGCCAGCATGGCTCGCTAATAGGTAGCTCCGGTATTGATGAGGCCGAATGACAACTGTCTATAGCAGAGGTTCCCCAAGGAGTGATGAATGCAGTTTTCTCACGATCCTCTTCAGTAACCATAATTTGACGGTATCCCGTAAAGCAGTCAGCAAATGAGTATATGTCATACTAAGCTTTTTGTCAATGAGTACGTGGATGAATGGTACCGGGAAAGCTATCTTTGAGACAAGATTTGTTCAGATCCCTGTAATCCATGAGGACTATGTTTGGATAACCACTCAGGGTATGTTGATACCACGATGACGCCAACTTGAAATTGTTTCACAATTTCTTCTTTAACTTCAAACTCCACTCAGGTTTAATCACCTGAGTTTCTGCCTAACTGGCTTGAATCCCTCTATAATGGGAAGGCGATGAATGATGATGTCAGTTGACAAACCGACCATGTTTTCAATGAGACCATGTAAAAACATCCTGGAATTGGGGTCAATAGAGTAACCATGTCATTCCTTAGGCTTGGAGTAAGGTTTGTACCAATCTGGATTTGTTTGGGGTTTTCTGAGGTTCCATGGTTAAAAGAGGTGGTTTGATCAAGATTTGGTTTGGGTTTGCCTTTGACCCATTCTTTGATCTCTTAAGGTATCTCATAGTCCTCTTGTTCATTCTCCATAAGTCAGAGTTTAACTTTACATCAAAGCTGTAGTCCTTGTGAAGAATAGGCACCTCATCGGCAAGTTTAGGCACATCTAACTTTAGAGTCCTAAAACAAAATGCTTTCACTTAATATATGAAACTGTTTAATCATACAAAGTGTTAGCATGAAATGACAAAATAACTGCTAATATTGTGCAACAAAAGTAAGCAGTTATTGTTATCTATAGGGTAGAGGAGTTTCTGCCCTTTTTTACCCTTGTTGGCAAATGCAAGGAGTGCTGCTCCAATTTCCAATGGTCAAGTCCTGGTGGACAGATGTGATGAAAGAAACTGTTGTCTTCCTCCTTCTTTTGAATGATGACCATGATGTCTGGACAATCATCATATGGGATGTCTCTTTTCATACCCTCTGTATGTGCCAGGAAGTACATCTTTGACAACCGCTTCATAATAACCTGTTTACGCCTTTGATTCCATTCTTCCACCCCCGGGTCTGGAATAAGGACTTTCTTTCCTTTAACCGCTATCATCTTAGGAAACAATATGGCTACCATAGGGGAAAGAACCTTTAATAAAGGTCGTACAGGATTATCACCTGTAGGTTTAGACAACGACCTTGTAGATGAAGGAACCGATTTATACTTATTAAGGTTCATGTGACTGGACCAAAAAGAGTAGCTTAATTCGGCTGTCCCTGTTTGGCTAGGAACTTGAATTGGGCATTTGATTCCGTGATGATCCTTTCCTCCATCTATTAGCACTCCTTTGACGACATATCCGGAAGACATAAACGCAAGGTGCAACGGTGTGCAATGACCCGTCCCTTTGGGAGGTATGTCATCATCGTTGAAGGATTTCACATTACTATTAAAGATGTGATAAACCAGATGATGGAATTTTTTAACATCCATTATCTTTGGCAAGTGGGCTTCTTCTACAACTTTCAATAAGACCTTCCGGTGATCTTCTGAAGAGAAAACCAAGTCTAGAAAAGAAATTTGTTATGGAGCTTCTTTCAAGCTTTGAACTACCTTGGCTTCATTGTGTCCTATCTTGCGAAGGAATTCTTCAATCTTCTCCATGGGAACTTTCCCTTAGATCTGATAATAGGCTTCATCACTCGTTGAGGAAGATACAGTGGATTTTCTTTAAGACACTACAACAGTTGTATTTGATGTTTAACCTTCAGCCTCTCCATAATTCCATGGGACTTTCTTAAGGCTGACAACAGGATATTGTGGCCTGAATGGCAATATGATTAGCTTTGGTGCAGCCACTTGCAAAGGGGTTTTCAACTCCTTTGAGCTGAATTGGTGAATTATAAATGGTGTGGCAGCCAAATATCCTTCAGAGGATATAACTACTACAACTTCCTTCCATCCTGGAAGAAATATGTCCCCACTCTCAAATGATACAGTGTTTGCCATTTAAAGGTCACCGCTGTCAATCATGTTTCGAATAAGATGGCGAAGTGCCCAGCATTCCTCAGTGGTGCGAGAGTGGGAGTGGTATTGAGTATACTCCATTAGCATCAAACTGTTTTGAGCGTGGGTTGGCTAGAGGTAGTAGTGCTAAGATTTTTCCCTCATTGATCAGTATCTGTAATATTTCTTCCATCAGTTGGCCTTAATAGGCGAATTCCCTTTTGTTGGCGAAGTCCCGACGGGCTTTAGCTTTTGATCTTGCTCTTTTTGCAAGCTTTTCCTCCAATGTTTCACTTTCTTGAATAAGTGGTGGAGTATATTTATGATAAGAGAAAGGAGGCTAACATGCTCCAGACTGAACAAATGACGTGTGACTTGGTGTTGATGAATCACCAGTTCTGCTAATTGATTAACGTGTTCGCCAAGAGACTTTAACTCTCGTTCCATCATAAACTGGAACTCTGAATATCCCGTCTGTTAGAATTATCCTTGCTGATTTGGGATGAACCCACCCAAATATTTGAGGTATTTGGAGCTCTCTCCACTGCCCATGTTGATCATGTTAACCTCATCTTCCTTGTGTTGAGGGAGAGGGTTGTCTTGAACATGTGGTTGGTCGAGCTTGGTCACCACGATCTCACCATTGTCAATTAATTCATGGATCTTATGCTTAAAGGCCCAACAATCCTGAGTGTCATGGCCTGGAGCTCCAGTATGGTAAGCACACTTCTTGCTTTCATTGAAGCCCTTTCCACTTGGATTAGCTGGTGGAAGGAGATGAGTAATTTTCTTTTGAGCTGTCAGAAGTTTGAGAATGTTTTCGAGTGATTCCCCTAAGGGTGTGAGCACTCTTGTACGTCTGACTTCTCCACTCTTTGGCAATGGAGGGTTTGAAGACTGTGCTTGAAAAAGGGGAATAATTTCTCCTCTGAATAGGAAAGTTTTAATTACCTTTTTGTCCTTGCAGTATCAAGGAAACATCCTATTCTTTCTTCTTATGGACCCTCCGGGGGTTGTTCCCATAACTTCCAGATTGGATATGCTCAGCAACGACTTTTAATGTGGTGAGGTCCTTGAATCTTCCCTAATTTTAATCCCATTTCCAGCCATTTCTGTCTGCTTAATCTTTTTTGAGAACAGCTTTCTTATTCCAGCTAGGACCCTCTCATAAAATGGAGCTTCTTGAATATCTATGAAGGTCATCATCATTTTAGACTCTGTCATGGATGGGATAACTTGAGCAGCCAGGATGACTCCATCTTTGGCCATTTTAGCCTCCATCTTGGGCATACTCTCTGAATGACTCATTGACTTATTTATTGACCTTGGTAATTTGATACCGGTCCTGGAGTCATCTAAGTTTGAAAGATGTATTGACTGAGGAAAGTATGGGTTAACTCCTCCCAGCTGTAAATTTGGAGTTATCTAATCTGGTGTACCATGCTCTGGCTTCTCTAGACAGACTTTTTTGAAATAGCTGCATTCTGAGCTTTTCATTCTCAGCATAAGATCTGAGTTCTCCAATGACCTTTAAGTGGGGTGTAAGGATCACCCAATCCATCATATTTCTAAAAATCGGGAGTTTTGAATTTCTCTGGATAATGAACCCCGGGGAAGATGCAAAGGTCTGAACATGAAACACTCCCATGTGTTCTAATCCCTTTGATGGACCGAATGGTCTCTTCCATTTGTAGAACCTTCTTCCGAATATCACCAGTGTCTTGATCTTCTTTAAGATGAGTGATTTCAGGGGTTTAGTTGGTCTTATCAAATTGAGACTCAAGTGATGGAACTTCTTTGTCCAGACACTGGATTCCTCAATGTGTAGAGGGGTTAAAAGTGGATGGATATTTGTGGACCCTAAGTTGATTTGTGTAGTTCTTTGAGTAAAACAACCAACTCTGTAATTTGATTTCTTAATCCTTCGAACTACTCGTGAGAGACAAGATAGGATTAGTTTGGCCAGATGTAGCCATGTTTGGCTGTAGGCTTAGTGCCTTCTTGGACTTTGAACGGGTAACAGGATCAATCATTTCCCTACAAAAAGACTTACATAGTTTAGTCTGGGCAAACGTGGTAAATTTTCATGCTATGTAATGTGTCCGTTTTAGGAGTAGTATCCTACAAAACGGATGTCAGTTGTTTAAATGACAGGAATAGCATGACAGGTTTTTAAATATGCATGTTTACATATTGTATTATATTTTCCATTACATTGATAGTGATTATGGAAATGAAATTACAGTAATTGACATGGGAAGGTAGGAAGAGACTTCCCTCTGCATTTGGTTTATCAGAGGTTGACCTATCTTAGGTTACTCTCGCGGCTTTTTGGCATGAAGGTTCCTAGATCTTCGCAATTTACTTTATGGGAAGTTAATCCGATATTTCAATGGGAACGAATCTGGGTTGTGCCACTTCTGAGCCTCGTGAGAATTAGTCCTCCCGACGAGTCCAGTAATCAAACACCGACAGGATATTTCTCCTGGTGGAAGGACCACACAACATACATTCACATACATCGCGTCTCACCGTATGGAAATGATGACATGTGTAAAGCACTAATATCACAGGCAGATATGGTGGCGAATCACTAAGTGCAGTAAGTAAAGCATTAGTATACATTCATTCAAATATAAATGCAACATCAACACATAAGCAGATAAAATTTTTGAAAAGTTTTTGAATATATGATTAAGCCCTCTTATTGGTTCCCCAGTAGTCCGCCACATGTCGACGTCGGGATTTTTATTTGTCCCTTTTTGTTCTTATCTTTTGGTGTTCTCATGTTAGGTGAGATCTGTTTAAAAATCAAGTTTGAAAATGTCCGACATGTATATGTCGATGATTTGATTGTAAGAGTCGCCAGTTGGTTATTTTTAAATGGTTGCACCAACTCAACTGAGAAAAGGTTTGCACAAAGACCTAGTGATGTGACATTGTTTAACTAGTCTACAAAAACGAAATTCGTTAGGGTCCGGGGGCTTAATTAAGCGGAGAGAAGGTGTTAGGCACCCCCCCGACTTCCATGATAACACGGTTATCGCCACTTTCCAATTTAAACTTTTATCTAAATATTTGTATGTGTGTGTGTATTAGGTCTATGTTCAATTGTTTGGAAGTAGTGTTATGTCTCGTTTGTACCTATATACAAAGGGTTTGACTTTTGTATAAAAGTTCAATTTTAATGTGATATGGAAATGATGTTTTATAAAACAGGTTTTTCAAACCCTTGTGCTCAATAGTAAGAGGCCTTTGATACTTCCATTTTATTATGTGTTCGGCTTTATTACTTTTATTTCTAAGATGCGAAGCATCTTCAAGAAAATAAGGTACATAGTAGCGCCGAACTCCTTGATGCATGAGAGCCATCTAAGGAAATTCAGACACCGTGAATAATTTACAAGCTAGTTGCAGCTGAAAATGTCCGTCACGAAAATCGAATCTAGATTCAGGAACTGAATCTGTGATCACATGATTCCTAGGCTCACATGATAAAGCAATATGTACAAAAGCTAAAACAAGAACTAGATTTGAATAAATCTGAACTATTTCAGCTTCATCGGTTCTAGTTTAGTCACGAACTGGTTAAAGTGAGAAATAGCCAGATTGAGACAAATCTAGCCCGTAATAAAAGCTAGAAAACGAATTAGATTTGAGTAAATCTAAGCATTTCAGCTTCAACGGTTCCAGTTTAGTTACCATGAACCGAATACAGTGAGAAATAGCCAGATTTAGGCAAATCTAACCCGCAGGCTGATAAAGCAGTTATATATATATATATATATATATATATATATATATATATATATATATATATATATATATGAACTATCAACTGTCACGAAGTGAACTCCAGGCAGGACTGGAAAATGTAAATATATATATATATATTATATATATATAATATATATATATATATATCGGTAAGGATCAAGAGCATTCTCCTTAAATAGTATTCCGTCTTAAATAACATTCTTTTATTAAAACTACGTCGTTTTTGAGGGACGCGGTGACATTTTTGTAAATACGCGGTGGCATTGTATTTACAAAAATATCACTGCGTCCCTCGAAAACGACGTAGTTTTAATAAAAAAATGCTATTTAAGGCGGAATGCTATTTAAGAAGAATGCTCTTGATCCTGACCGTATATATATATATATATATATATATATATATATATATATATATATATATATATATATATATAAGTGGTAAATGGCCATGAAATGATTTCCAGACCTGACTAAAATGTAAATATATATATAAGCGATAAACACACCGGATATCACACCCAGGCTCAATCGAACAAAGTCTGATAATAGTATATATATATATATATATATATATATATATATATATATATATATATGGACTCCATCCACAACAACCGGTTTCTATGGAGCAACCCCTTTTTTGGCCTGTGAAATTTTGGCTGGAGCAAAAAAAAATCCACAGGCCAAAAAAAGGATTTCTCCACAACAATCGGTTACTGTAGATGGAACCCTATATATATATATATATATATAAGTATTTATATATATAAGCAATAAAAAGTCACGGATCGATGATCGGGCATACCCACACAATGCGACTCTCAACGTTAGTAGATATATCTGTATAGAAGTGAGAAAAAGCTTAAAAATCTGAAATATCTTACAGTGGGCTACCAGAAACACTTCAGATAGCTTTTGATACATGAAAACTCGATTTCCACCGGTTAAATTTCAGTATGTAGCAAAACAAGAGTTTACAAGTGTTTAGAAAGAAGAATCACCCAGTTTAGAGCACTCTAGATGTGTTTATGAACTTATATAGACAGAGTTCTCTCGGTTTTTTTAAATGGCCAACCCAAGTCCTTATTTATAGAGCAGATGGTCGTGGGACTACCCGAAGCAGCCGTAGGTCTACCTATGGCTGCCTGGGTTGCCTCGGGCCATATGGGTCTCACCGTCTCGAAGTACATGCACTCGTGCAATACGTTGTCCGTTTGAACCTTCATAACTTTCAATTCGGACATCTGATTGAGGCGTGCTATTCCTTTCTAGAATGTTGTTATCGAGAGCTACACAATGACATGGGATAAGATGTTGTACGAAGCCGCGAAGATGGGTCCATGACTAGATCTTCAAGTTTTCAAATTATATCTGGTGTGCTGTCTTGTGTAGTAGTCACTCGAGATTTGAGCTATGGTTCTTGTGGGACACTTCGGTATGAAATATGGGTTAAAATGTTGTTTAGACGTGAATGTAGTATCAAGGTGCTAAAATGATGATTTTACCCCTCACCGGGGTTATCTCCGGCTTTGTGCTAATGTAGCAGTCGTTGCTCAGGGTTATATCTGAGATTGGGCTGTTGTGAGCACTGAATGTCCTCAGGGTCATATCTGAGGTGTCTTGGCATCTCCGGGGTGGAGTTTATCCGGTTGGAACTGAGTGCCTCGAGATTGCCTACGAGGTTGGAACTGACTTCTCCGAGGTTATCTCCGGAACTGGAAATGCATCCTCGGGGTTATCTCCGAGGTTGGAACTGAATCTCTCGGGGTTGTCTCCAGGATTGAAACTGAGTATCTCGGGGTTGTCTTTGAGATTGAAATTTGAATATCCCGAGGTTTTCTCCGGGATTGAGTTGATTTGACTTCCAGGATTATCTCTGGAAGATACAATTTTGCCCTCCTGCAAGGTTAGTAACATGAATGCAAAATCTGGAGTGTCTACAAGTTTCTGTCAAGGGTTGGTACGACCGCACCATTTTAAGCTTTGGCACCAGCGCGGCCGCACCGGTGCACAGACCTGGAATCTACAGTTTGGATTTGCACATAGCAGAAAGCCAATTGGCTTACAAGCAACTTTCTATCAACCATTTTCACACACATTAATTACATAAACTTCACAGAAACATAACTTAAGGTTTCCAACATATTTTTAACTATATAAACAACATAAACATCAAAAATGCAACCTTTAATTTCACTATTTTTTTAATTTCTTCTTCTTTTGACATTTATAGCGAAATTCATCACTGTGAATTCGTTTTTCAACCAAAACAACTAATTTAACTCGTAATGTTTTTGTTTCCTCATGTATTTTCACAATCCACAACCAATTTGCAGTTTAACACATGAATTGAACATCAATTTTAATTCTAAAATAAGCCATATATATCACTGTAATTTAATTCTTCAATACTACACATTTTCATGAAATTGACTACTCTAAATTATGAATGAATGATATAAAATATGTTATCAACACCAATTAACACATATAACCCATGCTTTCAACAATTATATACACAAAACTAATTTATAAAGAAATTTTATGAAAACTCAAAAACATAAGAACTAAGAGCAAAAGGGTTAAATTTACTACCTCAAATCTCTTATTTGAGCAACACATATGATAGCAACGCCTTTGATTATCTCAAACTCACAAAACCCTTCTTTTCTTCCTTCTATTTTCTCTCTTTTCTCTCTATTTTTTTCTCTGTTCTTTCTTTGCAAATAGATAGGGCAAGAATAATATGTAAAAGAAAAAAAATTGACAAAACATAATACGCCTAATTAACCATCAGTTACACAACTGAGAAATAAAATTTTATCAGTTTTAAAATTCAAAAGCCATAAGGCCTTGTTTGGCAAAATCAATTACAAATAATGACTTAATCATTCCTTAAGCCTTGTTTGGCAAAAACAAGATTAAAATAAGAAGTTCAAAAGCTCTAAAGCTTTATTTGATAAAACCAAATTAAAACTCTTTTAATTTATTTTCATAACTCATTTATAATATATAGTTTATTGTCCCACTTTATTTAATTAAATTCCCATATTCAAATTTAATTACATTAAAACTAACAAAAACTTATTAAATAAATTTGTCACATTACCCAATTACCACAAAATTATAATTTTTATTATAATTTTATTTAATAAATTAATACATCACTTTAGTTACTAAATTAAATTAAAACAACATTATAGCAATTCATTTAATCCTTATCAACTCTCTAATTTAATTATTAAATTAAATTAGAATATTACCACATAATAATTAATTCATCACTCTTTTATTTTAATACCAAATTATCAATTATCAACTTAATTAACATATTACCTTAATTAAGTTAATTCCCTCAACTCATAAATTATTTATTTAACTAATAAATAATCAAATTAAACAATTATTTATTTAACAATAAACACATCAACTAGAATATTTATTTAATTTAATAAATATTTAAAATTACAATTACAATTCTGGATTGTTACAGATTTTGGATGAGTTCTTTCGTGTATCTATTTAGTGTATTTGTTATATTGCATTTGATCATATTCTAGTTTATTTTATACTTTTGTTGAGAGATAATTTTACTCTTGGGGCACCCTTTTGAACATGTATTGATATTTCTTTGTATGTCTCTATATGGTTGTGCCAAGTAAAAAAAATTTAATGTAGAACTTACTATAAATGTATGGCATAGATTGTGGCTAGGAAAGGTTGAGTGAATTTATGTAACTCACAACCATGTAAGCTGAAGATGGGGGTAAAATATATGAGATTCCGCTTCTTGAAATTGGATCAATATTGATATTTGCACTCATAAAGAAATTTCAATAGCAAAGGTATTATTAAAATTTAAAATTGGTGCTTGAATATTGTATTTGATTTAAGTTTGAACAAGAATTTAAAAATATTTTGCATGTTGTATTGATTTTTTGCAAGCTTGATCAATTTAGAAGTCTTTACTTTTTTCGGAACATTAGGTACTATTTATCGGTATATTTACTTTTATATTCTTATTTTTTTAACTTAAATTTCTGTTTGAGAACATGGGTTCGACAAGAGTAGCAGTCTTCTTACAGAGAAGAGGGAGGTTGTAAGAATGTAGTGAGATTTGGATTTTGTGATAGATTTGGGGTGGGAAAGAGGGGCTAATTTTATAGGTTCTAAATATTTAGGAAAGTGGTATAATTGTAATATACATATGTATGTATATCTATATATTTATATATTATATAAATATATAATATATAAAATATGTTACATATTTACGGATTGGTTTATGGGAAGTGGTATTATTGGTTGTTTGAAGTGCTGCGTTGGTGGTTATTGATTAAACATGTCTTAGGCTTATTGTGTTATGGGTTTTTGATTAGTTCTTTCGTGTATATATTTAGTGTATTTGTTATACTGTACTTATTATTCTAGTTTATTTTATACTTTTTGAGAGATAATTTTACACTTAGGGCACTCTTTTGAATATGTATTGATATCTCTTTGTATGTCTCTATAGGGTTGTGCCAAGTTTAAATTTTGTAATGTAGTTTACTATATATGTAAGATATAAAGTGTGGCTTGGAAAGTTGAGTGAATTTTTGTAACGTAACTTACAACCATATAAGCTGAAGATGGGAGTCAAAGATAAGAGATTCAACTTCTTGAAATTGGATCAATGTATTTGCAAGCATGAAGAAATTTCAGTATTAAATGTATTATAGAAATTAAAAATTGTTGTTTGAATGATATTGTACTAATATGCAATTTAAGTTTGAACGATATTTTAAAATATTTTGCAAGTTGTATTGATTATCAGTATATTTTCTTTTTTATTCTTATTTTTTTAACTTAAATTTCTGTTTGAAATAGGTTTGACAAGAGTAGTAACCAGAATGCAGAGAAGATGGAGGTAGTAAGAATGTAGTGGAATTTGAATTTTGTGATAGATTTGGGGAGAGAAAGAGAGGGGTAAGTAGTATAAATTATATTATAGGTTCTAAATATTTAGGGAAGTAGTATAATTATACTCCCTCCTATCCTAAATAAATGATGTTTTAGGAAGTTCAATTTTATTCTATTTAAGTGTCGTTTTGGAATTTCTATGCAATATTGTACTATTTTTTCCTAATTTACCCCTCTATTTAATATGCTTAGTAAATACAATTCCATGAACCATTTTACCACATAAAACCAAAGTTCCAATAACCCATTAATTGCCTACATCTTTGACCATTACCTTTTTATTCATTGTGGAGAGAGAAATAATTAATTAGGGATACAAAAGACATTTTTTGTTATTTCTTAATAAGTGTGCTTAACTCTAAAACGTCATTTAATCTGGATGAGGGAGTATTATATTATATATATATTATTACTAGTAATTGTGTGTGCCTGTAGGCACGACGTAACGAAAAATTAGATTAAAATTTAAAAAACACTACATTATCTAAAGACTTTTGGCAACCTAAAATAACTTACAATCACACATAACAATTATCATAATTCTCCACACCACCACAATAATTAATTTTCTTTTAAAAATAGATATCCAGAAAAATCTAAATCTATTTACAAAACTTACAAGTCATCAATAACAATTTTCATAATTCACACCACCACAATAATAATAATTATTGTTATTATTATTGTTGTTTTATTATTATTATTACTATTATTATATAATTATTACAATTATTACTATTAATATTACGATTAAAGTTAATAATAAATATTATTATATTATAATTATAATTATAATTATAATTATAATTATAATTATAATTATATTATTATAATTATAATTATATTATTATTATTATTATTATTATGATTATTGATATATGTTGTTGTTATTATTACTATAATTATAATTATTTATTATTATTATTATTATTATTATTATTATTACTATTACTATTATTATAATAAAATTATTATTATAATTAATAATAATAATATTATTATATTATATTATTATAATTACTATTATATTATAATTATAATTATAATTATAATTATAATACTATTACTATTAATTATAATTATAATATAATTATAATTAGTATAATAGTAATAATAATAATTATTATTATAATATTAATTATTATTACTATTACTATTACTATTACTATTATAATAATAATATATTATTATAATTACTATTAGTATATTATTATAATTATTACTATTATTATAATTATTATAATAATTTAATTATTATAAATATTACTATTATTATAATTATTACTTATTATAATTACTATTATTATTATTATTATTATTATATTATTATTGTTATTGTTATATATGTTACTATTATATTACTATTATATAATATATATATTATTACTATTATTATTATTACTATTATAATTATATTATTAATATTATAATTATAATATATTATAATTATAATTATAATTATAATAATAAATATTAATATTATTATTATTATTATTATTATTATTATTACAATTACTATTACTATTACTATTACTATTAATATATTTATTATTATTATAATCATTATAATTAGTATTACTATTATTGTTATTATTATTGTATTAATAATAATAAATTATTATTATTTTATTATTATTAGTACTATTATAATAATATTATTATTAGTATTATTATTGTTAATATAATATAATAATAATAATATATTATTATTATATTATTATAATTACTATTATTATCATTATTATTATAATAATATTATTATTATTACTATATAATTATTATTTTTGTAAAACTCCAACTTTTTGAATAAAGATGAATTTTCTATAAATATTATTTTTGGATATTATGGAGTGAAATTGATATAATGTTATAGTTGTGGGTAATATTTATAAATTTCGCAAAGTACACAAGTTGTTATATAATATTCGATTGGTCGTGGAATATTCATTTTAACATGGAACATTCGTACAATGGCACAATCATTGCTGGACCCCACAACGGAATTATTGTCGGATTGAGAAAACGATAAAAATACTTTATGAAAATAACGGCGAAAGTTTTACCGTTAACTGTTGAAACACCCGGTGTTAAAAGTACAGTAATACGCGTGGTTGCATAGTAGCACACAGTATTAATTATTGATGCTTACGTGATAAGTCACTCAGTTTTGTTGGTATTATTAATGTAATAATACAGAAAATATTTTTATATAAAACAGAATACTTTTATAAAGTTATTCTATAAATAGAATATATTATATTTTATTATGCATAGTGTTGCATGGTGTCTGTATAGTGTTTTGCATAGTAAAATCTTTTTATATAAAACAAAATAATTTTAAATAGTTATCTGTTTTATTAGACAATAATTAGAATATATTATATTTTATTATGCATAGTGTTTGCATAGTGCCTGCATAGTGTTTGCATAGTAAAATTATT
>JAINUV010001352.1:0-16853 GCA_020205505.1 Panax japonicus | reverse complement strand
TGAGTTGGGGTGGGTACCATTTTCATTTTCCACCAAGTTTTCTCATGATGCCCTTAATTATTCCTTGATTTTATACAGTAACTCAATTTCTTAATAGATGCATCTATCCATTCAACAATTTAACACAAAAGTTGATGAATAAATTAAATTACACCTTAGAATTGCCACCCTCAAGTTTTCAGGTGACAGAAAGCATCAATGGGAAGCAGAGCAGAGAGGTTGGTGAAACTGCTGGGTTTCAGATCCCCACTTCCACTCTAGTTTCTTTGTATTCATCTCCATTTTCATTGTGTATTCGCACTTTCTATGGCGCACATTGTAATTTATTTTAAAGGACTAGTGATCATTGGGGGAGAGAATCCCCTACTACTAACAAAGTTTGGATAATAGAAGAGCAGTATGTATGCAACACTAAATTTATTAACAATGGTGAAGTCGAACCCACTTCATATCAATATGAAATTGAGCTGCCTCGGTCCTCAGGAGAACATACACTGACCATCCAAGACAATGCAAAGGCTCTTAATATTTCCTACTTTCCCATTTTATTTTAAAAAAACGGACCGCCAAATTCAGTTCTAAAAAGGTGAATTAATGCTTACCCTTGGATATAAAACAAACTCCACAACAACGTAGTAGATGAATATTATCAATAAAACTGGTCCACTCAGTATAAATGTAAAAAGGAGTTCAAGAGAGGCAAATCTGCACCACCGATGAAACTAAGATAACAATAACCCAAAAAAACATCCAACCAGAAAATGGTGTGTTCCATGGTGCCAACCATAATTGTGACCCTCATCACTGTAACACGTCTCATTCTACAGCAAGGATTCATAGATGGCTGCCACAGATCTCACATCCTCAAATATCCATAGGAGCCGCATCTGGCTCAGCTGGGGCTCCCGGGTCAGCAGTAGGACCTGATTCGACTGGACCTTGGTCTGGAGCAGCACCCTCCGTACTAGGAGCTTCTTCCCCTGCTATCTCAAATGCATCGATTAGTGCTTGTACAGTTTTTTGATCCAATATCTGGAACGCCTCTCCTACTCCTAGCACAGCAACCGTGCATATGGAGCTCGTGAGCCTTTCCCCTTGTAAAGTTTCCCTTATTGCAAATAGTGCATCCTTCAATAGATCTTCTCTTGAAGAACCACCGAAATTCTCAAATTTACGCTCTAAGGATGTTTTTGCAGCTTGTGAGCGAGACCCAATGGCAAAAGCTTGATACTCAAAGTAGTTGCCACTTGGACAGTTGTAATAGAGGTGGGCTCCAGATTCATCCAAACCAGCTACCAGCAGACCAACACCATAAGGCCGTTTCCATGAGCGCTGAGTGCAAACCTGCCAGTTTTTCAAATAAAGAAGAGGATGAGTAGCCAAGATGTAAAAGAAAAAAACCGTCAACCCCCTCTTCATGTGTGGAGGGCACATAAACACACATACAGAAGACTAAGCAAAATGAAGAGAATATAGGCAGAGTTGAGAAACAAAAAATCAATCTCTAGGTAGATCCCAATATATCATGGTATCCCATAAGAGAAAAATTATAGTGGAACAGTTCTGCTGAAACACTGGCACAAATCACAGAAAATTGAGTAGATTTTGCAGCTCAAAAGCTCCTGGACCTACCAGGCAGTAGGCACCAGTACAAAAGTTATTATAAATTTTTTAATTTAAAAGGCATAGGGACGCAGATGGAACAGTTACATTGGTTGATTTCTCCTCAACTGGAAGGTAATAATGAATTACTCTATAAATAACACAAAAACACAATAGGTTCATCTTTTATGGTATTAAAATCATCATCTTTTGGTCCAAAAAGAAGTGGAAAACATGGAGTACTAATCATATGCCAAAGATTAATTTCATTTCATTCTGCCACAAGACTAATTTCCTTGGTCGAACTCGTAGGTACTCCTAAAAGAGTAAGAGTAGGGCATGATATTGTTGGGGTAAAAGATGGCAACAAGGTGTCCTTTAAAGTTCAGGTCCAAAGATTGACAGGCATGCAAATTCTAGTCAAAATCTGAGGAGCCACAAGGCAAATTTTTATGAATTCTTTTGTACAGTAATTTTAGTAGTTATATTTCCTTGTGAAGATGGTCGCAGAATTTATAATTTTGTTGTAAAGATGTGAAAACAAACACACTCACATTAGGAGAAAATATGAAAAAATTATATACAGATGGGTTAAGTTCTTATGCACATGCTCTGAAAAAAGAGATTTTATAGCACTTTATGACCTAGAAAATTACAACTATGGCAACCTTGATGTAGTGGCAGGGTGACAAGGCGTGCAAAAGCCTGCATAGAACCTATATCCAATTAAACCCTACCCAGCACTCTGCCAATAACAGTATGATACCACCAACACTACGAGATGTCCTTTCCAAAAGACAGAGAGAAGCTCTAAATCTGCCAATACCATTAAGTTGCATATTTCCACAACACTACCAAAGAAAAGTTATTTGTTGGACAAAAGAAAGCCAAAACACAATAAATCATAAGAACAGCCTTTGTTGCACCAAGACCCTAGTTGAGCAACATATTTAGAAGGACCTTAGAAGAGTCCATATCTTATACTTGGACATGTGAACAATCCACGACTATTTTATATGCCTTGCTACAAATAACTGCCAAGCTAGACTGAAGGAGGCAGTAGCAAAGTTCCCTTCTTTTAAGTCATTTGAGGAATGGGCACCCCCCAAAGTCATAACTCATAACTACAAAATTTTCTTACCCTCTCACTCACCTTCAGGAAAGAAGACCACAACATTTGTTTTTACTAAAGAAGTATTGAGGCTTATATTAGCTATTTTCCAGTTTCCAATGTGCATTATATAAATATATTCCCTTAGAGATTTGTCAATGTATAATTATATATCCTAGAGTAAGTATAAAAGTGAAGAGATAAATTGTAAGCCTTTTCCATAAATTATAAATATGTTCCACGTCAGACGACCGGACCATCGGAGTTGAAGATAATGGGATAAAGAGGCCAGCATAGTTCGGTGAGATGAGGTGCTGTGTTCTCACTGTAACAGGAGAGAATTAGGAGATTATGAAGAATAGAAAGCTCAGATTGTTAACCAACTTGTTTTAGGCAATTGATTTTGTATATTGGAAGCAGGATAGGCCACAGATCCACAGACATGGTTACATACAGAAGAAGCACAATGATGAATGATCTAAAATGACGAAATATCAAAATTCTCAAGCTGAAGAATACATCACAGATCACAATCTATTTAATGACTCAAGTTGAGCAATGATGATATAATCATGGTTTATAGTTCCCTTCACTACTAAACGTCTTTTCCTTTCTGTATACATGGTGTGGCTGTGTCCCCTGGTCTTTAATTTTTATATCAAATTCAAATAAATTTGCTACGAAATACTCCCTCCATTTCTAAATAAGTGACGTTTTAGGGAGTTCAAAATTTTTCAATATATTTGACGTTAACAAATTTCTAGAAAGCATTAATTGCAATTTTTCCTCTATGCCCTCAAGTATCTTTCTATCTCATTTATCTAGGCAACTTTATATATATTTCTTTAGTTAATGCAAGGATAATTGTGGTAATACATATCAATTTTAATGACAAAATGGGAGCAATAAATGACTTCCTTAATAAGTGTGAAACCCTCTAAAACGTCACTTATTTAGGAATGGAGGAAGTACACCATAAAAAAATAGTATGACTAATTCCAGAGATAAATGTAGCTAAAAACTATTCATATAATATTCTTTGTAGGAATATGAATCTTGGAGTGGGCACAAATGTTTAGTGAAACCCACCTGGATCTAAACATCCTCAAGTCTACCGGTAGTCCAGGACCAAAGCAAAATGCTTCAGATGGACTGTCACTGCTGTGAAAATTAGGTGTCTCACAATGACACAACATACAAAATACAAACAAGAGTTGAAAGATGAGGTTTTGCTGGATTTTAGTATTGAAATTTTTAACTTTATTGCAAAACAATTGAAGTTGGTTCACATGCCATTATAATTGCAAATAAATATATTAAAACCTCATAAAGCACTTAAATAAATAATTATTACAAAATTAGAGTGTCCAAGACTCAAACAAGGGAGATGCATTTGCTCTAAATTCAACTGGATAGATAACTTAGAATGAACAGCTGTTTTTTCAAAGTAGTATGTCTGACATTTCATCTCTGTTTCTTCTAATCGAAGGGGTACAATGTTGCAACTTCTCAAATCACATAAAAAAATAATTCCTTGGTATAGAACAATAACTAATTCCAGTTGTCCACACAAATGAACATCAACAAAAAGAAAATAAGAGTGAAAAAATTAATAAGATTAATACTATGTGCACAAACTGTACACAAAAAGTTGCGCACAAAGAGTAGGACACATGTATTGCTTACCAATGAAAATGTGTAAGAATAATACTATGTGCATAATCTGTACACAAAAAGTTATGCACAAACAGTAAGACTCGTATATTGCTTACTAATAAAAATGTATAAAACATCTAATCTTAGGTCTCACTTCCTATTTTCTCTCCATTTTTTATTGTTTGTACAAAGTTTTTATGTATAGTTTGTGTAACATTACTAAATCAATAAATAATTATCCTTTATTTCACAAAACGTTGTCAACTTAAACCAGCAAAAACCAATAAATTTGTGCCATACTTATGAAATGTAAAACCTCAAAATTAAGCCTTCAAATCATACACTAAGTTTGTCTACACTCAAGAATGTAGGACCAGGAAAAAATGTTGAAGGAAGGAAGCTAAATGGTTTACAACAATACAATAGATTATATAAGTGATTATGTTTTGTTACGGAGAGAATATCCTAAAACTAAACCATAAACCCTTGAATTCCACGATTCGAGAGGATAAATTCCCCAAATCAAATTCAAATCACACGATAGACTTATGGATACTTGACTTTGCAGACATGTACTAGTATTTAGAGAGAGATTAGGGTTAAAGAGTGGACCTGGGCCTTATCGGCAAGCTGAACAACAAGGCGACCCACGGGAAGAGGAGACTCGTAGGAGTAGCTGTAATTAATACACTCGGATCTCATGTAACGAGAGAGGACACGTCCGTCGGCGGTAAGGCCGGCGATGGCGACTCCGATATGGTCATCGGCCTTGAAGATCTTCTTCTGGTGAGAAGAAAGTTCGGAGTTAGACTTGTTGACGCAAGCGAGCACCACGTGAGTCTTGGATCGGAGACCAATCGCCGCCGACCCTTGTTTCACCGCCTCCATCGCGTATTCAACCTGGAATAACCTCCCCGCCGGACTCCATGTCGTCACGTCCGTATCGTACTGATTCCTGAACATCCTCTCTTTCTACGATGTCGTTTTAACACAATTGCACCTGCACAACTGCACTCTCCTGTCACCACACCACTTGTTTGTACAAATGTAATGTATCTATATTTTCTCTCTCCTCTGGTATTTAAAAGAGAGAAGGAGCTTTTCTTTTTCTTCAAGGCAGTCTAGAAGAGTGAAGGCGAAAAAAATAAAAATAAAAATGGTTTACACTTTCTCCACACCGTCAGACGTAGGCTTTGGGCTCTCCGGTTATTTATTTTAGGAGATTCGGAGGTGATTTGGAACCGTTGGATGATATTGATGTTGTTAATAATTCTGACGGTCGATCGGGATATTGGAGTCTTCTGTTTTGGACATGGGTCACCTTGGGCTTGACGTCATTACTATTCCCTCCGTCCCACGATAAAAGTTCTGGTAGACTTTTCACGCATATTAAGAAGAAGAATAAAATGACAAAATTGTCCATAATAATGTCATTAAATATGGAGAGAGAATTAGAATAAGTAAAGTATGAGATATTTAATGCTACGGGCATAATAGGAAAAAATGTATAAAAGTTTGGTTATTAAAAGAAAGTGGACATTTAACATGGGACAACCCAAAATAGTAATAAGGACTTTTATCCTGGGACGGAGGGAGTAAAATGGATCACGGATTATTATTGTGACTTGATGTGGGCCCGTTCAGAATAGATTAAAATTCGGATATTTTCTGTTTGGAATTTGGAAAAACTCAAAGCTATGAAGTTGTAGAAAAAGCGATTTCATGAGAAATGGACATAAAATTCATATTTTTCTGATAAACGGGCTATTTTTTATGAATTATTGAAGTTTCAAAAAATAAAATAATTTTTATTAAAATTGGGTGGGACCCACTTTTATTTTAACACATGTGGGCTGCTAAATTTTGTTCAAAGATGGCTGGTGGTTGATCTTGGTCAAAAAACATGCGTAGAAAAGAAGAAATGAAATAATATTAATTTATTAGTTAGTCTCCTATGGCGTTCTAACATTTTCCTATAAATAGACGCTTAGGTTAGAATTGAAAATCACACCAGAAACAAGTTTTCTTTCTCTTTAGATTATCGAGCGTATTTTTATGAGTATTTTGATACTTTGAGTGTTGCTGTTCGGTACAAGTTTTTTTCGACTTTCTATTCGATATTCCGATTAGAAATACCGTTATTTTGAGGTAGGGGATGTTATTTTCTTCTTAAATGATATTACTTTATTCAATATCATTATGCCAAAATTTTGGTGAACTTTTTAATCAAATTTAGAACTTTTTGTGCCAGAGTTACTATTCACGTATACGACACTATTCACGTATACGACACTATTCACCGAAAAATAAAAAAATTTCTTTTTGTCCAAGATGTCTATTTTGGCTACTATCTTTGATTGTATCCATGATTTGATCGTTATTTTTGAATTCTGCTTCACAATTGGTTATTATGAAGTATTATTGATCTTGAATAAACTGTTATACGAATCCCTAAAATTTGTCCTTCTGTCTCACTGAATTCGTTTTTTTTAAAATATTTTTCATCATCCTCAGTCTTAAATGATGATATTACTGAATATCTTTGGTCTGTAGTGCAAAGATGAATGATTAACTGATGAATATCTTTGGCCCATAGTGCAAAGATGAGCAGGTGTTGAGATGAACATGACCAACTGGTGATATAAATGAATATCTTTGGCTTGTAGTGCAAAGATGAATATTTGATTAAAGATGAATATTGATTGTTGTTACAGGGGTAAATATTGATGATGAACTTTTAAATCTTAGAAGATAGTAGAACTCATTCTCTACTTGACTCTTCTAATGGATTGCTGTTTCCGCTGCAGAATATTGATCTAAAACTTGTTGTCTATTATATTCTATCAGATTTTTTCCTGTTGAAGACTAACGATAATTTGTTGTATATTATCTTAGTCATAATATTTTTTACTGGGCTAGCTGAGCTCACCCTTTTTTTTTGTTATATTTTTCTTCTCAGGAGGTGAGAACATAGCAGGATCGAGTCGGGGTATGGAGTGATGGTCTAGAAAGATATTTTAGCAGTCCTCATTATTTCTATAAAATAGTGTATGAATAATTGTAATGAGGACTTATTTGAGTGTTGATATTGTATAGAAGACAATATTTGTATTTAAATTCACAGTATGTGTTGTCATATTTTACACGACAATTGTATTATTGAAGTTGTAGTTTGCTTTCTGTACCATGTATTTGGCGACTCAGAATGGATGTTGTATACCTATTTTGGGGGCGTCACAGTTGTTCTTGTTGTTGTTGTTATTATTATTATTATTATTACTATTACAATTACTATTATTATAATTATTATAAAAATAATAATAATTATTATTATTATTAGTAGTAGTAGTAGTAGTACTATTGTTGTAAGACCCCGAAAATTTTTAAATAAAAAAATTTTTCCTTTATTTATTTTTTTTGAAATAGTAAGGGTGAATTTGATTAATGTGGTTAGTTATGGGTAAAATGTGCAAATATTTTAAATAAGCAAATGATTATAAAATATTCATTGTTGTCAGGGAATATTCGTTTGGTCGTGGAATATTCTTGTTGTCGGGGAATATTCGTACGACGGCGCAGTCTTTTGTGGGCCCCATAACAGAAAGCGATTGGATGAAGAAAACGACAAATATAAGTTGTTTATAAATAACGGCATAGTTGTTACCGTTAATACTGTTGGAATACCCGGTGATTAAAACACAGTAATACGCGTTGTTGAACAGTAGCACACGGTATTGCACCAATTATTGATTTTTACGTAAGAAGGCACTACTCAATAATTGTTATAGTAATTACTGTTCAGTATTTTATTTTATTGATTCAATAATTGCTGCATTGATATTTTATATTACTGTTGTTTCAATAATTGTCACTACACAGTATTTTTCATTATCAAAGCAATAATTCATATTATCTGAATAATATTATTAGATAACATTATTGGCAATGTCTAGAAAGTTCTGTCTAAGGAGAGGTTTGGTCACCTAATTGCGCGCCAATAAGAAGAAATTCTTATTGAAAAGCCCCCTCTTTCCTGGGAACGGCCTGGTTGCTAGTACTGTGATTCTGTAATATTATTTGTGAATAATTAATTATTGATTTATATGATGAGAAAAATATTAATTTTATGTGGATATAGATGGAGAAAATTTTTAATGTGACAATTGTTGAAAATTAATATTTTATCTTTTTCTGATAAAATAATTCATTTAAATATATTATTTTAATAATATATTAACGGTGATATTTTTATAATGAATGTGGGATATATGAGTATATGAGGATGAAGAGTATTTTTGTTGCAATAAATGTTTAAAACATGTTAAACATGTCGGTGGACCCCATTTATTGACTGAAATGTGATTATAGCCTCTAAAATCACCCGTTTATGGATTTCGGTCAATTTCTGTTTGGAATTTGGTAAAACTTTCTTCTGCAAAGTTGTAGAGAATTGAATTTCCTATAAAAACCCGCGAGATTCGAATTTTCTGGCAAAAGGGCTATTTATTATGAATTATTGAAGTTCTGAAGCTCCGAAATAATTGATTTTTGGAAGTTTAAATTATTTTATAAAAGAAAAACGTTTTTTTTTTCTAGAAGGGAGCATGTGTTCAATGGCTGAAAATCAGATTCAAGGGTTGGCGTAGAAAACTTAATATATATATTGTTAACGCCAAGATCTTTCTTCACGTCCCAATCACGAAAGACGTCCTGATCCTGCACAGTAAACACGACAACACCACAAGCTTGACGGCCGGACCGCCAGGGGATAGCTCAGGCGTGAGAGTAAGTATGTCTGTTCACAAGGTTAACTCAAGAGGAAAAAGTCTAGTGCGATGTGAGTATGAATTGTGTTAATCTATGGTTGTGTGTGTGTAATACATACCTTTCACCATGAAGACTTACTCGGTGGGAAATAATATCTTTGCATGGAATATTGTGCCACCTACTACCATCTGACATATCCCCATGATCTGATGGGTTCTACCGGCTGCATGAAACCTGTACATTGCTTTTTGATGTTGTTCACCTCGCCGGCCGGCTATAATCCCATCCACATTAATGTATGGCAGGTATCTTGGTCAACTGTCATACTATATCATCATTACAAGTCAAAGTAATAGATATTAAATGACCCAATGGGCTGACCCATTGACCCAGCCCGGTTTCTATAGGATTAAATGAAGTCAATATAATGATTGGGCCCAATGAGCCCAATATCTTAATTAATAAGTGAATCCAATGTACCCGGCCCAATATAGGAGAAATATCATGACCCAACATTACCCCCTAGTTTTTTAGTTAAACATGATGTTTAATAGAAAACTATAAATGGTTCATGATAACAGAATTTAATAAAGGCCCAAAAGTGAGAGATAGTTGAAGCATACCTACTTTGATGTGTAAAATAGGCTAAGAGATGGCAGGATGCCCAGGATAATAGGCCCATTCTGATAAAGGATTTTAATTTGAACAAGATGGACCGATACAGGAAACTCAATGGTTAGGCCCAATCGGGTGAAATATCCAAAGGTCATCCAAACACGCCTCATTCGAATTCTCATCATTACTGATAATTAATGCGCCGGCCTTGATTCCTGTGTAACCGTCAGTATAAAAAAGTAAACCTTACCAATTTGACGGTTTTACCTGCTAATTTGAAATTCGAACCTTTGAGCTTTCTCTTGCTTCTCAGAAAATTCTCTCTAGCTCTCCAGATCTCAACAATGGTGAACCCACACCAGAACCCTTCAAGCTCCTCACAATCAAAACCTAACCCAGAAAGTTCGAGTGCCAACCCCATCCATCCTGTTGACTTCTTCAAGGATGAGGAACAATTTCCTCATGCCAACACTAAATCCATCATCACTGAATCGGAGGTATGCTTCCTCCGAACTCACTATCGGATCCCAGAGACATACGATGTAAGGGCTCCCGCTTCTGAAGAGCGCATGTACCAGCGACCGGATGGTTGGGTCGTCATGCCTGCTACCCTTCTTGAAAAGGGGATTCGCCTACCATATGGCCTCAATTCAATGCCAACTTCCCCTTCCAACTGTTCGAGGCCTTCGTTCGCGAGACCGATGACCATCGATTCGGCAACAGTTCGAACGGGGATCTGCTTAATGAAGGCATGAGCTATTTGGCAAAGGTAATTGACTCTTTCCTTCCTTTTCGTACTTATGATTGTATTTCGTGTACCTGGAACTGACTGAATAATATTGAACGTGTGTAGGCAAATGCTGTATTCGGGCGTCTGCGTCCAAGATCTCTCGAGGCCGAATCCGAGGAGGAAAGGCTGAGGAAAGAGAACGCCATATTAAAATCAACCTTGGCTCGGGAAAGGACTCAACGTGAAGGTATCCTTCATACAAATGAAGGTCTTCATAAAGATTTGGCCCGGGCTAAGGAAGATTTGAAAACCTCCAATGAAGAACTGAAGTTGACTAAGGTTCAACATGCTGAGATCACCAAGATGAACGTTGATTTGGTTCTGAGGAGTGAAATAAGAATGAATGAGATCAGTAATTTGAAATCTGACGCTAAGGTTCTGACCAAGACAATCCATGATCTGGAAAATGAAGGAACCCGTCAGATGAACATTCGGCAGCAGCTTGAGCAAGAAAACCGAGAACTTAAAGCTCTCCGGGACCTAGGGCCTCCTTTGACCGATGCTCTTCGCAAAGAAATTTGTGAAGAGTATCGGAATTCGGATGAAATAAGTGGAGAGATAATGAGGATCTTTTCGGAAAGCTACGCACTCTGCCGAAGTCGTGGTAAGGATAAGTTGTTCAAAGCCAACTTAGATCCACACTTGCTCGACTCTTCGGATGACGAGGGGGCTGCCTGAGATAACATCTTTTGTAATTCTCCTATTTTGTAAATAAGTCGAATATTAATGAAAAATGATCTTCTTCCTTATGACTTCAGTGTACTTTTATTCTGTCAATATTTCAATAAGGATTAGTACGGACAAATGTATGTAAAAGAAACCCTTCCGAGGTTTGAACCCAAATCGTCAATTAACAATTGAGCAAGTCATATAACAGATAAAATGAGGTTATATATAACAATGTATTCTGAACTCAGCACTTAGAGAAAATTTAGGTGATAAAGTAAAGGGATACTTATTCAGTTACCGAAGTGTGAGGCGGATTTGCTTTACTGAAGGTTTGTTTACCCCGAAAGGCCTAACATAACCAAAAGATGACACTTGCCTACCACAAAGGGCCTGACAAGGTCTAAGTGGCGACAAATGCCTACCCCGAAGGGCCTGACACTGCCAAATAGTGGCGACAAATGCCTACCCCGAAGGGCCTGACACTGCCAAATAGTGGCGACAAATGCCTACCCCGAAAGGCCTGACACTGGCCAAATAGTGGCGACAAATGCCTACCCCGAAGGGCCTGACACTGCCAAATAGTGGCGACAAATGCCTACCCCGAAGGGCCTGACACTGCCAAATAGTGGCGACAAATGCCTACCCCGAAAGGCCTGACACTGCCAAATAGTGGCGACAAATGCCTACCCCGAAAGGCCTGACACTGCCAAATAGTGGCGACAAATGCCTACCCCGAAGGGCCTGACACTGCCAAATAGTGGCCACCTGTCGAATAGGCTACCATCGAATGGTCAGCAAGTCCTCCCGAACCTCCTAACTCCCATGAACTACGCAGCAACAAAGACAAAACTTTTTGAGGGAAAAGATGATCTTTTATTGATGATGATGTAGATATTTACAGACTTTTGATGTATTTGACAATAAATCTACTGAAAATATTTTCTGAGCCTGCCAGCGTGCCAAGTGTTTTTGATTACTGAGCCATCTAATGCTTTCAAACGATAAGTCCCTGGCTTCGGAACCTCTGTGACTTCATAGGGTCCTTCCCAATTTGGCATTAGCTTTCCCAAATTCTGAGGTGTAGACGCTTCGACTTCTCTGAGAACAAAATCTCCTACTTCAAATCTGCGAAGTTTTACCCCTTATTGTAATGCTTGGCCACTCTTCGCTGATAAGCTGCCAATCTGATTAAGGCTATTTCCCTGACTTCTTCCAATAGATCAAGATTGGTCTTTAGTCCTTCCTCGTTGTAAATCTCGTTGAAATGACTGACTCGAAGACTGGGGGATCCGATTTCAATTGGGACTAAGGCATCAGTACCATAGGCCAATCTGAAAGGGGAATCTCCTGTTGTAGTCCTCGGAGTAGTTCGATACGCCCATAAAACACTTATAGCTCTTCTGGCCATCTGCCTTTAGCTTCGTCCAGTCTTGCGCTTGATCCCGTTCAATAGCGTTCTGTTGGTCACTTCAACTTGTCCGTTGATTGAGGATGAGCCACTGAAGTCTTTCTGTGCTGGATCCCCAATTCTGTTAAAAAGGCTTCAAACTTTGATCCAACAAACTGACGGCCATTATCTGATATTACCACCTTAGGAATTCCGAAACGGAATACGACTGACTCCTTCATGAATTTCAAACATTCCTGTTCCGTTATTGACCTAAGTGGCTTTGCTTCAACCCATTTGGTCATATAGTCTATGGCAACTATAACAAAACTGACCTGACCTTTTGCTTTCGGTAGCGGCCCCAATATATCAACCCCCCAGACAGCGAAGGGTATAGGAGATAGGATCGAGTATAGCTCTTCTGGTGGCTGATGCGGTATTGGACTGTTGAGCTGGCACTTCTCGCACTTCTTCACATATTCGGTTGCTTCCTTGAAGATTGTAGGCCAGTAGTATCCTTGACGAAGTACTTTATAGGCTAATGACTTAGCAGCCATATGGTCGCCACAAATGCCTTCATGTACTTCTCGGAGAGCGTATTCGGCTTCTGATGGAGTCAGACATTTCAATAATGGAGACGAGAAGGCCCTTCGGAAAAGATCCCCATCAATCAGAACAAAATTAGCACTTTTATATTTGACTTTCTTAGCGAGCATCCGATCCGAAGGTAAGACGCCATCAGCCAAATATTCTATGTAGGGAGTCAACCAACAGTTGGTTCGGTCATGCACGTCACCATTTCGTGATGAACACTAGGATGTTGTAGAATTTCCAAGTATACTGATCCTTCAAAAACATTAACATCCGTAGTAGCCAGCTTGGCAAGTGCATCAGCAATGGAATTGTTGCTTCGTTCGACCCCCTGAAATTCATATGATGAGAAGTATTGAAGCCGATCCTTTAATTCTTTCAAATATTTGATCATCCGGGACCTCGAGCTTCGTATTCCCCAGTAAATTGTTTCACGACTAACTGAGAATCACTGAAAATGATTATTCTCTGTACTTCTAGACTCTTCGCTAGTCGCAAACCAGCCATACTGCCTCGTACTCAGCTTCATTATTCGTCGCTTTAAACTGAAAACGGATAGCCTGTTGCACTCTGAATCCCTCTGGACTTGTCAAAATAACCCCCGCTCCACTGACGTCTGAAGTTGAAGACCCATCCGCAAACAGCGTCCACGAACTCTCTTTCTGTTGAAGGACGACAACTGCCCTATCAGACCCTTCAGTTTCGGTCACGGATTCATCAGCTTCAGAAAACGAACATTCGATCATAAAATCAGCTAAAGCTTGCCCCTTGATGGCGGTTCGGGATGATATTCAATGAAGAATTGAGATAATTCCATCGTCCATGCAGCCAATCTCCCTGATACCTCTGGTCTGCTCATAATTTTCTTCAAAGGTTGATCCGTGTATACTATTACCAGTCTACCCTGGAAGTATTGCCTAAGCTTTCGACTAGCAGTTATTAAAGCGAAAGCAAACTTTTCAATGTTTGGGTACCTGGTTTCAGCATCTCGAAGGACATGGCTCACATATAAAACCGGATGTTGATTACCCCCAACTTGGCGTACCAAAACAGCTTCCTATTGCCATCGGACTAGCTGCGAGGTATAAATATAGAGGCTCGGCAGGGACGGGTTTCACCAGCAAAGGCGCCGAAGATAAATAGGACTTAATGCCTTGAAAGGCGTCTTCACATTCTGAAGTCCATTGGAAAGTTTTTGAATTCTTCGGCCCCTTCAATGTGTTGAAGAACGGTAAACACCTTTCTGCTGACTTGGACATAAACCTCCGCAAAGCTGCAATCCTTCCAGTCAGACGTTGAACATCTTTAAATGACTGAGGAGTCTTCATGTCCAGGATCGCTTGAATCTTCTCCGGATTGGCTTCGATTCCTCTTCGGCTGACAGATAACCCAGAAATTACCAGAACCCAGACCGAAAGTGCACTTAGTCGGATTCAGCCTTAAGTTGTGTTGACGAATGGTCTGGAAGCATTCTTCTAAATCGTCCAAATGTTTACGTACCAACATGCTCTTGACAATCATATCATCTACATAAACCTCAATATTCCTGCCCAACTGATGTCTGAAAATATGGTTCATCATTCTCTGGTATGTTGCTCCGGCATTAATGAGGCCAAAAGTCATTTTCTTATAGGCATATACCGAACGATGCGTAATGAACGCCGTCTTCGGTATATCCTCTTTGCACATGGAGATTTGATGATACCCAGAAAATGCGTCCATAAAACTTAATAGAGCATACCCCGAAGTGGCGTCAATAAGTTGATCAATGTGGGGCAGCGGGTAGAAATCCTTCGGACAGGCCTTGTTCAGATCGCTATAATCAATGCAGACTCGCCATTTGTCATTATGCTTCTGGACTAGAACCACATTAGCCATCCATTGCGGGTAGTCGATTTCAAAGATGAAATCAGCTGCCAACAATTTTGCAATCTCCTCATCAATGATCCGTTGACGCTCCGGTGCAAAGATCCTCCTCTTCTGCCGTACTGGCTTCTTTGACGGGTCCACCTCCAATCGATGCTCCGCAATATTCCTGCTTACTCCCGGCATGTCCTGAGGTTCCCATGCAAAAATATCGACAAAACACCTCAGGAGCTCTATGAGGTTCGTCCGGAGAGGTTCCGGCAAGCCCGAACCTATTTTCACTGTTTTGTTCTCTTTGCCCGGAATGAGCTCTACTTCTTCTGTTTCTTCAGCTGGTGTGACCAACGTTCTGAACTGCTTTCGGTGAAGGGTTCGACCTCAATCGCCATGGTCTGCTGCTGCTTTGATACCCCCACTCCCGAAGTAATAACGCATTTCTATAACATCTTCTGGCCAGGTCTAGATCTCCTTTCACCTCACCGACCCCATGGGCAGTGGGAAATTTGATTTTGAAATGGGGTATTGATGTTATAGCTTGCAAAGCAATTAAGGTAGGCCTCCCCAAAATAGCATTATAAGCAGAATCAACATGCACAACATAAAATTTGCAGATAATTTTTACCTGTTGGGGGGCGGTTCCAAATATTACCCGGTAACTCAATAGTTCCGGCCACCTTAACCGGATCATTGCTGAAACCATACAGAGGAGCCTCCTGGCCTATCTCCATCTTCTGTCCCTCCAGATTCATTCTTTGATAAGCATGAGCATATAGGATGTCCACAGAAGACCCGTTATCCACCATCATTCTTTTCATATCCACCGAACCCACCTGTGCAGTCAGTACCAATGATCCTTCGTGTGGTTCGATGGCTTCCGAAGGGTATCCTCATCAGTAAAAGAGATTACCGTGTTCGGATAAGGTCTATCGGTTTTCGGGAAGGTACCCATCACCGACATGACCGAATCCAAATGGCTTCGGCGCTTCCTCCCAACTAGCTTTCCAGAAGTTCCCCCGGTGATGACATCGATCACATGCCTGGCTGGTTGTCCGTAGCCGGTAACGTCAGCTGAACTGGTTGAGCTGCTGGACGGGTGTCTGACCTTGCTGTTGATTATCTCTGGCAGCTATGTACTGACTAAAGATCCCCCCTGTATCTTTCTTTCGATAAACTCTTTTAAACTGGCACAATCGTTCGTATCGTGACCTGAGGCTTGATGATAATCACAATACTTGCGAGGGTTACCTTTTCCGGGCTTGATGTTATCTCGGGGCGGTTCAAAGATAGGTTGGTTTTTGATTTGGTCCAAGATAACAGCCCGATCTGTATTAAGTGCTGTGTAAACTCTGTTTACCCTTTGAGGGTGGAGCGGACGAACGTCCTCCACCCTGCCTCCAGTTGTTGTAGTCTCTTCGATCCGCCTTCGTGGCGGTCTTTATTCCCTTCATTTCTCTTCTGATCCGCATCGGCCTTATCCCCATCTGTCTCTTTGAACCGTCCGAAGGACGTTTGAGACTGTTCATGGCTTCTTCTCTACCACATATAACCTCGGCTTTGTCAAGGCTTCGGCGAGACGCTTCGGATGGTTAAACATAGTTTTTCACCAACTTTTCCGACTTGACCAGATCTAAACCATTCTGAAACAGTCCTACAGCCTGTAGATCATTCAGATCTGCCACTTGGCCGACTGCTTCACGGAATCGTTTCACGTACTGGCCAAAGACTCGTTAGAGGACTGTCGACTTGAGCCAATGAACCAGTTGGCTTTCCTCTTCTTCTGTTTGCTCCCAAAACGAGCA